>JAGFNK010000018.1:0-281494 GCA_025769875.1 Russula earlei
TACCATCCCCAGACAGATGGACAATCAGAAAAAATGAATCAGACGATGGAAACATCACTCAGGATCTTTTGCAACCACCAACAAGATGATTGGGTGGACTGGCTGCCTCTGGTGCAATACAAAATGAATTCTAACATTTCAGAGACAACCAAGCAGTCCCCTTTCTTCTTATGGATGGGCTTTACACCCAAGGCACACCAGCCAAATTGGGGAAGCAAGATACCAAGAATAGACAATTGGAAAGTCTGAATCCAGGAAGCGAGATCACAGGCACAAGAAGCAATGAAGATTGCTTCCCTAATGTGGAAGCGAAGAAGCAGTTTCCAACCTTATCAGAAAGGAGAAAGGGTATGGCTCGACAGCACCAACCTAAAAATGACACATCCTACAGTGAAACTACGCCCAAAATGATATGGGCCCTTTGAAATCATGGAGGTGATCAGCCCGGTGACATTCAGATTGGATCTCCCTAGCCGCTGGAGGATCCATAACGCGTTTCATGCATCCTTATTGACACCTTACAAGGAGACAGAGGAGCATGGGGCCAACTACACCAATCCAGAAGCAGAATTGGTGGAAGGAGAAGAGGAATATGAAGTAGCAATGATTTTAGGTTCAAGACGAACTGGAAGGAGGAAACAACTGGAGTATCAAGTCCAGTAGGAAGGATACTCCGAAGCCCATGACTCTTGGGAGCCAGTAGAGAACATCAAAGCGTCTAGACTAATAGAGGAATACCACAGAAAGAACCCCGCTGCCATACAGGTTATAAAAGTCCAGTGAAAGATGCCCTCTACTTCCTCATCCCCATATCGTCGCTCACAAATGTCCCAAACTCCCACTAATGAAATCTTTCCCCAATCCAACCTCTCTGGTGCAGAGGGGCCACTTGAAATCACCACTCCTTATGCTTCCCTCTTCGCCTTCTTCCAAGGAATGGATGAACATAGCACTGGAGAAGGAGAAGCAGACATGTGTCCTCTTGAATTTGGACCCCCTGCTGATCAAGTTGACGCTCAGCCTGGGGACTGGGATGTGACGTCCCCTACCAGCACTCTTGACCAGGTTGCCCACCCTGGAGAGCCCTGGGTACAATGGGACGCTGACAGACACCACACAGGGATTGACATCCCTGATGGTATGACTTGGGGCAACAAACCGGCCAGGTATGTGGCCTATGACGTTGCCTTGGGAGAGCCAAGAGTGAGGGGGAAGAATGGAGAAGGCCATGCAGACTATGGCAAGATCCTCCAGGCCACCCCTTGTTACAACCTCTATAACTATGGCCAAGACGAACATGATTTAGACTGCTTTGACACAGAGGCAGTTCAAAGGGCGCTGGAGACAGACCCTCTACCTGCTAGGTGACTATGGGCTGCAGGCAGAGCTCTACCACTTAGACCACCTCTACACCCAACAAGAAATGTTGGAGGCTAACTATAAAGTGCTCGAAGAAGAGCAGAAGAAGAGGAGAAGCAGCTGCGCTACAAGCTCAGCAAATACCTAGCTGAGAAGCAAGGAGTAGAGAGAGGCAGGGCTGAAGCCAAGGAAAGAATGGCGGCAGCTAAAGTACGCTCATGTTGCTGGGAGTTCATTGAAGCAGGCTGTAGCCAGGGAGAAACCCCTCCAGGTGTCTGGGCTGAAGAACTCCTCACCAACTACTGGGCTGGGCAGCCCATTCCCCCTCTACCTGTCTTCGTCCCTCAGCTGCCTTTGTCAGACATTGCTCAGGGGTATGCTACCCCTAACCCAGAACCAGTACCAGCCAGCCCCACACCTACGATGGTGCAAGGGTATTCAGAGGAGGAGATTGACGTCCTCCAAACCATGTCCAGTATGCGCCTTCGAGGAGGAGCAGGATCAGAAACATCACCAAACCCTTCCCCCCAGAGCTCCATCTATTACCATTCCTATAGCAGCAGTGGAGAAGCGTCTACTGCGACAGCTGATTTTATTCCAGAGCCTCAGCAACTGAACATGATAGAAGGGAGGAGGAAGAGGAACCGATGCAAGTACTGTGGCGAAGGTAGGACATTTTAACAAGTACTGGCCACTGCCCCACCAGTATTGCCACGACCAGCTGGCAGCAGACGCTGCCTCACATTGCCTAGTGCCTCCCTATCATTGCTCCTATGCACCCGTCAGATCATGCCCTTTTCACTGAAAATGGGAACTGGCACACCCGAGCAGGAAGAGGAAGTCTGACCAGGAGAGGGAGGACACTGCTAACCCACGCATCCTGCAGGTAGCGAAAGGAGAAGGGTCCAGGACCTTTCAAGAACTTTTCACTATGACTCCTCTCCACTCCGACACACCTCCAGTCAGGAGGTTACCCAGGGACTCTGACAGACTCCCAAGATCATGTCTCCTTCAGCCATTGCTGAGGAGTCAGAGGTGATAGTGGCCTCAGCATTGGCTGCCTATGAGGCAGCAGAAGATGGCTGATACACCTTCACCGCGTCACCTCCTCCTCTTGATGATGATGGCATTGTGTTACACCATTTTCCTTTTACATTTACTTCTTACCTTTTGCTATGGACTGCTCGCTTTTGTACGTCCCTTTACTTACTGGTCTTGTGATCTCTTACGTCCTGTGATCCTTTCTGTGTTATCATGTGATCCATACACGTCCAGGTAACACTGGATTGCTGTTACTTTCCCTTTGTTTGGTTCTCTTTCCATTTATATTCACTTCTTAGTTTTGACTGTGCAATGCTGCGCACCTACTGTACAGCACAGTTACTTGGTTCTGACTCATTCGTGGCCTCATTCCTATGACTCCTACTTATTATGACTCCTACTATACTAGTAGCACAGTCAAAGCGCAGCTATTGCTGCGCTTTGACTGTATATATAAGCTCAGTACTTTGTGACCAAAGCCCTAAGCTTGGTCTCTTGTAGAATCCAACCTACTCTTGTCCAAACATATTCTCCTGCAACCCACTTTGCTCCTAATCCTCAAACCACATCCACCTCTCCATTTCATCAACTCTTCACACACCATCCACCATCTACTCTTTGCCTTTCCCTTCCTTCCCTAAGAGTCTCTCTTCACTCCCCTGAGAAGAGCTCTCCTCCTTTAAGACCTACCTTCCTCTACTCTCTCCGTGTTGTTCAAGGTCCCCGATGGACTTGAACGCATATAGCTAGTAGAACCAGCCCTAGTCTATCCCATTACAAACTTACCCTAGCTTCTCAATGGACCGAGTTGTACTAGGAAGGGTCTATTGGCCATCACCTGTTTAGCATAAAACACTTTGACCACTGCAGGGATCCCTACTATTTATACACGGGAACCAGCCCATTTCTTGAACACCTCTCAATTATCAACTTGTCCTTACACTTGAAGAACTGACAAGGCTAGTTACCGTGACACATTGACCCCACCACTCGATTTTAGAATTGTTGATGTGTGGGACCACCAATCTGAAGGAGGGGTAATGTTACCAAGTGGTTTGGGGTCCAGAAGATGCCAGAACACCTGAACTATGGACTGCACCATTTGCATCATGCGTGCATCAGATCTTAATCATTTATGTTCATTGATATCACGTTCGGAACGCGTTGATCGTATCTTTCTGAAGATGTATTGAAGTGTTAAGATTCTCTTGATTCTCGAACTGTCATCTGTTTTCTGCTGACTCGTCTGTGATTACTCATGTGTCCGCTTATCAATCTGGCTTAGTGATTGCTTACTGACTGGCTGACTGATCGCTTACTGATTGCTTAGTGATTGCTTACTGATTGTTTAGTGATTGCTTACTGACTGGCTGACTGATACTAGGAAAGAATGACTCATGCGTGAGTCATTTCCAACATTCTGAATTGCGCTTTCTGTATATGGATACTACTGGTTCTCAGCTACTTACACCCCGAGTTTCGTACAAAACGGATCAGTAGTTACCGAGATATCGTATAAATAGTCTGTGGTACCAAGAAGTCGAGCCTTACGCTCGACTTACACTTTTCACAAAACCAACCATTTTGTCAAACGATCTAAACAAATTATAGTGCAGACTCTAACTGAAAGAGGCCCCTCTCTTTTCTACATTCAATCTTCCTGAGATAATATCAAAGGATTCGAAGTCTAGTGCTTGAACTATATCAAGCAACTCTTTCACAAGAAGAGTCGGTACTAAGATCTGACAGATCTTAACATGAAGAAGCAATGAGTAGCATTGCATCTGTCCCAGATGTTCCTCTACTGCCACGTATGTCACTTCCTTGATTAGGAAAGTACTTATGACACCGAGATTGCTACTAGGGAAGCACTTAATGCTTCCAGCACCGAGATCGTTTACATAGAAGCAACCTCACTTCTATGAGCCACATTTTGCTTCTATAGCACCGACCAGTACTACAGTAGCACAAACCTTATCCCTGTAGGGCTATATAAGGCCCCCAGTTGTAACAGTTGAGCCCTAAGCTCAACTTAGTTTGCCAATCCCAAACAGTTGACTCCTACCCCATCTGCAGAGCCCCTCTCATCTTGTTGCCATACTCCAGAAGGATCTAGTACTCCTTCCCCTCCACAAGTATTGCTTGCTTGACTCAAGCATATCTGCATTGGTAGGACGCATTCATAGACGCGACCATTGATCTTATTTAAGGCACTTTGGAGCCTTAACAGTCAGCCATGATGTCATTGGAGCTAAATGATGTCATATGAGTTATGCAACAAGTTGTAGGAGTCCATGCTGTTTTGGGACCTTGGTGGCTGAGTGGCCATGTGGCTGCCACGCGATGATTACCCGATTAGGAAATAGGCATCTAGTCGTGTTATATTGCTTGTGTGAGAGCGATATCTTGTACTACAGGAAGAGTAGCCCATGAAATAGAAGTGGAATGGTGATGCAAAGTGAGAGAGGTATCTCTTGAGTGGAATAGGACAGTAAGTATCCAGGACTTGGCCTTGGTTTGCAACACAGCCCATTCTCTCATCCCACATGGCAGCGGTGCATTCATTTTTGCTTTTTATTTTTGTCTCCCACCCTTTACCTTGAAAAACACAACAGCAACCAGAATGTCTCAGGATGTGGGACATGAGTACTGCTGGCACCTGGAATGACTCTGGGCACATGTGCACGACACCCGTGCATTTTGATTTTCTGCCCCTTTTCTGCAAAACACTACAACACTCCTGGAACCACAGTTGAGACACCTGAGGGCCACAATGATTGGGTCTTCACCCAATTGCCACCAAAAATCCCTGCAACCACAAACTCAGTGTGCCAGTTCCATCCCACAGCAAGGAGGAGTGAGTGTCTTGCTCACCCACTGGTGGTATGCATGGCAACATGGTTCTTTTGCACTGCCACATGGCTTGTCAGATGGGGCATTGTTGCCACTGCTACATCTGCGGCTTTGGTGTGGCTCCTGGGAGCAGGGGAAGTGGCAGTGGTGTCATGCCAAGCCTTATTGTGATGGTTTCAGATGTGCTCAGTGGCTGCAGGCAAGATGCTTCCATGATTGCCTCAGGCAGTGGTAGCCAGCATGCAAGGTTGTGACCACAGGCATAGGACTTGTTTGATGAGCATTGGGAATGGCAATTTGAGGAGCAGTAGTGAAATGCTGCCAACTCTATGAGTGCAGTGGCCCAAGTACAACAGATGTTCTTTTGTTGCCCTTCAGGGTAGTTTTCAGTCTGATTGTTTCCATCAGGTGAACATACTCCAGTTGTGCTGCTAGGGTGCTCTTTGGTTGAACAAAGTCATTGGGAACTGACTGCTTGGTTCCTTCCTCAGAGCAAGTCCTTTCTGTCCTGGACTTGATGAAGATGCAACTTTTGGGTCCAAGAACTTCCTGCGGTTGAGGCTTGTGCATAGCCTTCGTGGCTCAGTGACTTGCTTGACCAAGCAGTCCATCATGCCTGTTCCCCAGGAGGTCACAGCATGTCAAGAATCCAATCAACTTCCCATGGAGAGGTTCAATGGTGCAGGTGGCTTGAACACCATGGTCAAGGAGGATCTGGAGGACTGGGTGGACAATTTCAAAGTGATCAGCCTTTCAGAGGTGCCCCTTGGAGTTGAAGGAGTTGGCCAAGCAGGTTCATCAGGCACTTCCCAATCACCCTCCACTTCCAAGTCTAACACCACCACATCATCCCAACACATGAAACAATTGCAGGCACAGGTGTGACTGCATATGACCAGCAAGACTTCAAGACAATCCTGTAAATCCTTACATTGGGATAAGGAACTCGGGCTCATCCTTGACTTTCTCCTTCCACAAACCTTCATCCCCTCCCCCACCAAATCAACAACACCATTATCTGCACTGCCACCCCCAGAAGTCACACCCATCCATGATGATGGATCTGTATTCTATGATCACAATCCCTTTTATGGAATCCACTCACTGTCAAGACACGTACTGCTGATCACTAAGGACTCAGGAGCAGGTGGACAAGGGTCAGAACAGATGGTACACAGAATAGACAGCATTGAACAGGAGGATGAGCCAAATGACAAGCAGATACCAAAGGGGTATTGGCAGATGTTGCTGGAGACAAAGGAAAAGGTTAGAGGCCAGTATAGCAAGGGGCTTTAGACAAGGTGGTCATTGAAGAGTACCTTGACGATGAGGGAAGACTTTAAACTGAGTGGTTGCAGGGGAGTACCCAGGAAGATGAGAGTATCACAAATGGGACAGTCTGACAACCGCCATACTACATTGGGGCTTATATACTGTGTACAGGGTCGATTACAAAGAACAGGAACTATTCTAGACTCCTTGGTACTGTCACCGCCATTGGGTCAGACGATGATTAATTAGATCTGTTGAGTGTTGATGGTAGAGTTAACTGGTAGTCAAGCAGTTAATGAGAAGAAAGGAATCGATTGTCTGGTAACTAGACAGGAGATTTGACTTGGACTCCTAATGAGCCCTTCGTGCGGTTTATATACCTGGTGAGATACCGAGAGTTTAGTAGTACATTCGAGAGTTGGGAACTGTGAGAATCGACGAGAAATTGACGGAAGGGTCGACGCACAGGAGGAAGAGACAAGTGGCTACCACACGTGACCGGAACGTTCGAAAATTTACCATACGCGGCTCTTCCCTTTATGCCCTGGTGGGCACGCGGTATCATCACCCTCCTCCAAGACTGGACGTCCTCGGCCAGGACGGCGCCATCCATTGGGTACTGGTTTCGGGAAGGAGACCTTCATATAAGGGTCGTCGTTGTCGAAACGTTGGAGGTGGGCGAGACGGATAGAAAGTTGGGCGGCCTCGAGGCGATACCGACATTTAATTTGGGCTTCTTGAACGATGCGCATGTCACAATCGAGGGCTTCGCTCTTGGCTTGGAAGTCCATAAGTTGGACATCAAGTTGGTGGTAGCGGTACACGTCTGCAGCAACTCCCCAGTCGAGCTCTTTCTGGGCCGCTTCATAAAGATAATCGAAGGTGACCGACGACGCCCGCAACTGACGGACAAACCATAAGGGAAGGGTTTCGAGGGTGGCGTCGCGGTCGTTGATGGGAGAGGCATAAACTTCCATGGAGGACTCGGTCTCGTTAGTGATCGCTCCCGGGATTCCAATAACTTTAGTGGGGGAGGCGTTGGAGCGGCATACGAAACGTGCGAGGGTGTATTTTCCGTCCCCGACAGGGAGCCAGAAGTCAGGTGCCTGGCCAAGGTTAGCAACGAAACCCTCAGGGGCTTCGATAAGGCGTTGCTCCTTGGCCATGAGGAGGTCCTGGGTGGTGTCCAACTGCTTTTCCAGTGACTTGACTCGTTCCTCCATAAGTTCTGTCTCGTGGGCTTGCTCCTCCAGTTCAAGGAGGCGTGATCGTTGGTCGAGATCATGCTTCTTGAGGGTGGAGAGAAGTCCGATGATGATGGTGCATAGAGTTTTGGATGATATGTCAGGATGGGTTTCCAATAGGTTGGAGACGGAGGTCGGTGAAAGTGGTCCATCGAAGATAGCGAGGGTTGTGTCAATGACTGAGGTAGACATGATAGAATGGGGGTTCGTATCGAGTTCTGATGGATTTTTATAGGTAGACTGGGTCATTGTGATTGGTGGTATTTTGTGAGGAAGGGGTAAAGGCGGACGTCTTTTCCCGGTAGCCATATTGTGTTGAAGTGTGGGCGGTTCTTCCATTTGACCAGATATTGAAGTCGCCGTTGTTTTCCCCAGCGTCGGTGATTCAAAATGGTTTCTATTTCTTCTCCTTCTTGCTCCGTCACCATATGGGGATAAGGAGTTGGGGAGTTAGGTCCCCGTGCAATGGTTTCGGTGTATGGTGTTAGTAGCGAGGCATGGAACACATCATGTATATTCCATGTTGGGGGTAGCTTCAATTTGAACGCCACTGGGGAAACTTCTTGTGTGATGGTGAATGGTCCATGCCTTTTTGGAGCTAGTTTATTAGATAAATAGGGGAGTGACAAGTTCTTGGCCTCTAGCCAGACTTTCTGTCCTTCCTTGAATATGGCTTTGGGTGTGGGTTGATTTTGTGCCATTTGATTGATGGCAGTTATGGCTTGGGTTCTTTTAGTTTCTAATAGTTTCATACGTGTTTCCACGAATTCGTTATTTGTGGGGACGGTTAATGATGGTGAGTTTATGGGAATATATCCCAGGAGTGCTTCTGATGGTGTCATGTTGATAGTGGCGTTAATTCGTGAGTTATGAACTGCTGTTGCTAGTGGTAGCCATTGGCTCCAGTTGGTTTGGTCGTGGGTGACCAATTGAAGGTATTGTTCGATCCATTGGTTATTCCTCTCAGAGATTCCATCTGTTTGAGGGTGGAATGCCATTGACAGGTTCTGTTGTATTCCCAGTCTCGTGTTAAGGGTTTTGCCGAAGTGTGACGTAAATCGTGGGTCTCGGTCTGATATAATTCTGGTGGGAAGCCCAAACCAGGGGTACACGTGTTCAAGGTATAGTTGGGCAATTTGTGGTCCTGTTATGGTTGTCTGGCAGGGTAG
Organism: Russula earlei; assembly: GCA_025769875.1. Lineage (NCBI taxonomy): Eukaryota > Fungi > Basidiomycota > Agaricomycetes > Russulales > Russulaceae > Russula > Russula earlei. The sequence goes on from JAGFNK010000018.1 coordinate 8,939, forward strand.
AAATATAGCTGCTCTTGTTGCGCCATGGTCTACTATGGTTAGGATAGCGTCAAACCCTTTGCTTTTGGGTAGTTGGGTTATCAGGTCCATGGCTATTTGTTGGAATGGGAGGTTTTCTTGTCGTGATGGGATTCGATACATAGAGGTTTTTGTTCGGTGTGTGAGTATTTTGTTCTGTTGACATATATCGCATCCTGTCACATAGTCTCTGATCCATGCGTTCATTGACGGCCACCAGTAAGATCGAATTATCTTGTGGAACGTTTCGTCCCTTCCAGGGTGACCTGCTGTTGGATGATCGTGAAATTCCTGTAGAATTTGTCTTTTGAGGTATAATTCAGGGGGTACGACGAGTTTGCCCTGCATCTCCCAGACTCCTTCTTTGGTTTTTGTTATACCAAACGTTCTGGACCATTCTCGACATAGGTTTTGATGACGTTTTTGAGCTTGTTGGACACGTCCTTTGATGGAGCCAATGAGGATAGTATGGATGAATAGTTCTGATGGAAGGACCATGACATCTTCATTGTCCTTGTCACCCTTATTGGCGTCTGGTGGTCTGGACAGGAGGTCTGCTGCTGAGTGTTTCTTCCCAGGGACGTGTTGTATTTTTAGCCAATAATCTTGTAAGTCGGTAAACCATCTAGCTACTCTTCTGTTTATTTTTCTGGGGTTCTTCCAGTAGGTCAGGTTGGCGTGGTCCGTCAGCAAGGTTATTGGGTGATTGGTTCCTGCTAGATGTGGTCTCCAGTGTAATAGTGCTTTGTGTACCGCCAATAATTCTCTTTCGTATATGTCGTAGTTTCGTTCTGTGGGTGTAAAAGTGGAGGAATAATAAGCGATGGGGTGCCGTCGTGGCTTGGTAGGTTTGGTGGAGTTGATTTCTCCCTCTTGTGAGAGTATGGCTCCTATGCCATATGCTGAGGCGTCTGTTTCTAGGAAGAATGGTTTATCATAGTCTGGTTGGGTTAGTACTGGTTTCTCTGTAGTTAGACGCTTTAGTTCATCGAATGCCTTTTGTTGTTCGTGGGTCCAATTCCAAACCATTGCTTTCTTGGTTAAATCTAACAATGGTCTTGCGATATTGGAGTATCCTGGTATGAAATATCGGTAGAAGCCCGTGAATCCCAAGAAGGCTCTGATATCGGTGGGTGTTTTGGGGTTTGGCCAATTTTGTACGCTGGTCACTTTCTTTGGATCCATTTGAATGGTGTTTCCTTTTAACACTACTCCTAGGAACTCCACTGGTGGTTTGTTCAAATTGACATTTTTCTGGTTTGAGGTAGAGATCGTGTTTCTTTAGTTTATCCAACATCCTATGGACGTAGTTTTCATGATTTGGGTCATCCTTTTTAGTTGCAATTAGTATGTCGTCCATGTAGATGGTTAACCAGTCTTCTCGTAGTTCTTCTTCAAATATGGCGTTCATCATGGTTTGAAAGGTGGCTGGCGAATTGGTTAACCCAAAGAACATTACTGTGGGTTCAAATAGTCCTTCATTCGTAAGGAAGGCTGCTTTCCATTGGTCTCCTTCCTTGATTCGGACGTTATTGTATCCCCATCGTATGTTGAACTTAGTAAATTTTTCCTTTCCACGGACTTTGTTTATGAGTTGTGGGATCAGGGGTAGCGGATATCGATTTTGTACGGTCCATTCGTTTAATCTTCGATAGTCTTGTACAGGCCGTAGCTTTCCATCTTTCTTCTTGATGAAGAAGAATGGAGCGGCATATGGAGATTTGGACGGCCATATGTATCCCTTTTGCAGGTGTTCCTTGACGAATTTCTTTAGTTCTTCTTGTTCATTTTGCGTTAATGGGTATATTTTTCCGGGTAGAGAACTAGGTGCTCCAGGTTTTAGTTGGATAGTGTGGTCCCATATCCTTGGTTCTGGAAATCGTTGTGCCGCTTCTTCGGAAAATACTTGGTTGTGTCGTTGATATTTTTCAGGTATGTCGGCGTGGTTGTTGGTATTAGGTGGGAGGATAATCCATCCAATGTATAGTTCTTCGCTCCCTTTTCCTTTTCTTGGTGAGAATTGGGCTTTTGTAGCATTGGGTGCCTTGGCGATGATTGGCAGGTGGGATGCGTCAATCTATCCTCTTGCCCAGTCAATTTTTGGTTGGTTGACCGCAAACCACGGGTATCCTAGAATCATTTTGTTTTCTCCTAAATCTGATAGGAAGAACCTCATCTTGACGGTCTTGGGTCCTGTTCTAATGTCTAGGTCCGTGTAGTGTTGCAACGCTCCTGTTTTGTTGGGAGTTCCATCGATGTTTAATAATTTCCTTGGTTGTTCCAATTTCTTTATTGGAAGGCGGAGCCATTGGGCGTATTTTAGATTTAGGAAGTTTTCTGTTGCCCCAGAGTCCAATAGTGCGACTGTTTCAGCCCTCTTCTGATAAGAATGGAGATATACTCTGACTGTCATTGATTTTCTGTTAGACATATATACATTCTTATCAAAGCTCCTAATCCAGGCTGAACGGATTAGGGAGAGGGAAAATCCGGTGAGACTCCAAGTTGGGCGGCCAGTGCGTCCTTGTCTTGGTCTGATAGTGCCTCCAATGTGGCCCTAGCAGCCGCAATTCGATCTTCAGGGGACGAAGATGAGCGGGTATGAGCAGGGTGAGTTGTTTCTACAATGGTAGATGTGTCGTCCCAGTCGATGAGGTTGATGTTCTGTTTGCGTCGTGGGCAGTCGCGCGCGAAGTGGCCTATTTGACCACACTCGAAACAATTATTGTTGTTTTGGTGACGATTGTTATTGTTGCTAAGTTGCACAACTTGTCCTCTGAAGTTTCTCTGGTTTCGGAATGGGGGTGCTTGTGTTCTGTCAATGTCCATGGGTACTTGTTGGTTAGCCATGGATCTGGGTGCGTTTGATGAGTTATATCCTTGTTGGAATGATTGGAATGTTCCACGTCCTCCTGGGTTGAAGGTATTTCATTGTTGGTATTGTTGGTTCCCGCGATAAGGGAATCCTCCTCTGGGGACAAATGGGGTGCGTCTGAAAGTGTTGTTCTGTCCTAACAGATTGGCCAGCAATTGTTTTCCTTTGACTATTTCAACTGCACGTTGCTTGATATCGTCGTAGGAATTCATATTCTGTGAGGTTAATATGGTGTCGAGGACGTTCTGTGGTAGTCCTCTCATAAAGAGATGGGTCACAGAATCTTCTCCGAGCTGGTAGCCGGCTTTGCGAGCGAGCATCTCAAACGCTGCTATGTATTGATCTACTTCATTGTTTCTGAGTCGCAGATCTGAGATCTTTCCAGCTGCGCGTTGTGCTCGTCCAGTATCTTGGAATTGTTGTTGAAATTCATGTAGGAATTGCTCCCACACTGCTGGAATGTCATCTTGTGGACCGAGAGTATCGATCCACGTTCCTATGCTCCTAGCCCAATTGTCGGTTTCTGGTCCTTTTATGAGAGTTAAGGCCAGTGCAACTTGTCAGATGGGGGAGTTCATGCCAGTGACAGTTCGATTGGCACGGAGATAGTCAGTTAATTCTTGAATAAACAGGTCTGCCTTGGTTCGGTCACCTTCGAATGGAATAGGAATACTTCCGAGGGTTTTGGTATCGCCTGGTGCCAGTTGTGGTATCGGGATCTGAGGTAGGTTAGCGTTCGGACCATATCCTCCAGGGCCTCCCGGACCACCAGGGCCTCCTGGGCCACCTGGACCACCTGGTCCTCCTGGTCCTCCAGATCCTGAAGGATGGCCTCCGCTTCATCGCAGAGCGTTTCTAAGAGCCTGATATGTATCGTTTGGCGTGGTGGCGTTTGCTCTCCCAGCTGTGGTTGTTGTTGCGGCGACAGTCGACGTCGCGGCTGTGACAGTTGTTGTTGGTTGGGTAGTTGTGGCAGTGGTCGTGACTGTGGCCATGGTGTCTGCTCTCTGATGGGGAAGCGCTGATAAGGGAAGGTTGCTGGGGAAGAATACAGTGGGGGTGAGGGTGTCGTCGTCGTTCGATCTGATTGCGTCTGGTCAGAGGTCGTCGGGGATGGGCGCGTTTCGTATGTCTCGTGTGGTATTGGTTTCCTCTTCGATAGTTTCTGTGCTAGCTGGTTCTGAATGCTTATCGTCTGTATTTTCTCCAGCTTTCATTTCCTTGAGATTGTCTTGTAGTTCAAGGTTGTAGCAATTCAAATCCTCTCGTTCTTCTCCGAGGTAGCGCCTGCCGCTTTCGTCTTGGAATATTTCGTACCAAGTGTTTGCTCCGTAGTAAACTGGTACTGTGAGATCGTCGAATACTCGTCCTCCTGATGGATGAGTAATGTAACAGCCTAGTGTTTGTTTGTTCTCTTTGGGTCCAACCCAATACGTTCGTGTGTTGAACGGTACGGTGAGCCTATTCTGCTCTGGCAGGTAAACTCAATCCCTGCGTGACGAAGCCGTGATGAAACAAAGTCGAATCTAATGTCACCGCCATCGGGTCAGACGATGATTAATTAGATCCGTTGAGTGTTGATGGTAGAGTTAACTGGTAGTCAAGCAGTTAATGAGAAGAAAGGAATCGATTGTCTGGTAACTAGACAGGAGATTCGACTTGGACTCCTAATGAGCCCTTCGTGCGGTTTATATACCTGGTGAGATACCGAGAGTTTAGTAGTACATTCGAGAGTTGGGAACTGTGAGAATTGACGAGAACTTGACGGAAGGGTCGACGCGCGGGAGGAAGAGACAAGTGGCTACCACACGTGACTGGAATGTTCGAAAATTTACCATACGCGGCTCTTCCCTTTATGCCCTGGTGGGCACGCGGTATCAGGTACAGTCCAATAGGACTACAGAGGCATAAACTCGCTTGTGTCAGGTTTCAGGCTTACTGAGTGCATTATGTCATTGTGATTTATTACTGATGCACTGTAGATATCACTCTGGGGTGTCAGCACAATGCTCCAGACAGTAGTTCCATTGTTTGAATTGACTTATGGCTTAGTCAGGTCGATATTACAGGCAGAGGAGCAGTAGTATACCTTAGTCTCAATTGCTCCTCTGCAGGTGTGTAGTAGTTTGACTCCTCATAACAATACTAGTCTCAATTGCTCCTCTGCAGTTCCCTTTGAGTCCTGTGGACATAAGGGTGCTAATAGGTCGCTTATTTAACAGGTTATGGGCCCTGCTGTGCGACTTTACTGTCGTTTTCATGTGACCTTGCACTTGCCATTTTTGGATGTCATTTCGAGTGCGAAAATAAAACTGCTATATCTCAACAGTTTCTCAACAGATTGCCTTTAAACTTTGACAGTAGAACCTTATATGTTGTATCTAGGTGCAGCTAAAATATGGGAGCCTAATATCTAGTTCTTGAAATGTTGATTTTCGGGTGGTGACATGAGTGCAAAACTTTGAACTGCCATATCTCAACTGTTTCTAAACCGATTGACTTGAAACTTCAACAGTGGGATCCCATGTACTGTATCTAGGTGCAGCCCAAGAGTTGGGGTCTGATTCTTAGTTTTTGAAGTTTTGGTTTTTGGGTGTGATCTGAGTTCGAAATTTCGATCTGCCATATCTCAACCGTTTCTCAATAGATTGCCTTGAAACGTGGACAGTGGGACCTTATATACTGTATCTAGGAGCAGCGAAAATATGGGAGCCTAATATTCAGTTTTTGAAGTTTCGAGTTTTGGGTGCCGAGCTGCGTGCGAAATTTTGTACTGCCATGTCTCAACCATTTCTCAATGGATTGTCTTGAAACTTGGACAGTGGAACCTCATGCACTGTAGCTAGATGTTTCACTCATTGGATGTTCACGTTTTGGGGTGCCAACCCCAAGCATGATAATATTACATTATCCCTACAGCTGAATCCATCCATCCATGATATGATATGACTATTACAACTGTACTGCGCGAGAAGGGCACACTTAAGTTCATGGGGCTGGACAAGGACTGAGGGAAGAGTGAAAGAGACAAAATTGAAATGATGACGCGAGGTGTGTGTCGAGGCAGCAATAGGCATCGGCACAGGTACATGTGCGTGTAGCTTCTTCAGTGAGTCTTCGGCCTCGCGCGCGTGTGGTCACATCGTTGCAAAGGGGGGTGTGCACATTCTGAGGTGTTGCCATGCGTTGGAATGCGGGCACAGTGCAGGGAAGCAGGAGGGAGGAGTGTGCTTGCGTCGTGTGTCAAATGTGTCGTCGCGACGTGGTGTTGCCAGGTGTCGGCCGTGTTGCTGATACTGTATTGGTGCTGCTGCTGTTGTTGTTGTCGTTGATCCTGGTGCTGCTGTCATGGCAGAGGCTGAGGCATGGTCGTTTGAGGCAATGGGGTGGCGAGAGGCAAGGGCGTAGGTGATGGCGTATGGAAAAGCGTGAGCATCTGAGGGGGTGACTTGCGTGTTGCTCGTGCTGTCATCTTGTGGGCGTGGCGACGAGGTCTTCGCCACTGCAGGTGATGGCAGCGCTCGTGGGTGAGGTTGTACGTATGGATGGGGATGCGGTGGAAGGGGAGGAGTGGTGCGGCGTGGTGCTTGCATCGGCGACTTCTCCTGTGGCGACATTGTGGTGGCGGCTGGTGATCTTTCTGCGGGGCAGCGTCGAGGTAATGATGGGTGATGCTGGACGTGCAGGAACCACAGGGACAACGGGAGCAGGCGATGTGAAGGCGTGACATTTCGGCAACCGTACCTGCTGTTACGGGGCAGGGTGGGGAACGTGGCAGCGTGGGTTTTGCCTGGAGTTGCGTAGAAGCGCGGCTGTGTGCGCGCATACGTTGGGCAGCAGAGAGGTGATGTCGTGCCGGGCGGGAGAGCGGGTAAACGCGTGCATGCACCGAGGGGGTCCAGGGGGCGTGATCCATTCGTCGTGAAGGGAAGTAGGATGTTCACATCCTCAGAAAGCGCCGAAGAGTGTCCTGCCGGTGAGAAGGGACGAGCGCGACGTGTCCACAGCGACGTCGCTCAGAGGTGCCTTGGACTCCGATGTTGAGGATGCAAGAAGTAGACCTGTCTCTTCAAAGGTCTCCTGGATTGCCGTCATTTGATACAAATCATCCTGCTTCCTGTTGCGGTTGCCTCCAGGAGAGACCTGGGTGATACGGACTGTGGGTGGGATCAGCCAAAGGTACGCGCACGATGTCACCACCACTTGGGATAAGCAATACGTAGATTCAAATAGCGTGAGAATGTGCGAGTAAGCACTCCAAGTGCTAGCATGCACAAGCGAAAAGAAAATCCGGAACCGCGATTGCGAATACGAGACTACAGATAGGAAAACAAGAGAGAGACAAGCAATCCGACTTATTCCTACATAGGTCCCCTGGTGCTTTTCTTATAGCTCGTCCCTTCTCACCGGCAGGACACTCTTCGGCGCTTTCTGAGGATGTGAACATCCTACTAGGGTTTTTCCGGCCCGGCTTGGCCTGAAAGCCCCGGCTTTGGCTCGGCCCGAGGCGGCTTTGGCTTTCTAAAACCCCAGGCCGGGCCAAAGCCGTCAAACCTGGCTTGGCTCCGGCTTGGCCTGGCCTAGGCCACGGCTTTTGTACGTAAGATTTTCTGTATCTGAGCCCGCTGGCCACATGACTTGTACCACCCTTGCGCGTTCACTTTCCCGAAGGGAACGTCTTTCATCCCACTCACATCCCTCCTTCCAACTATCGTCATTCCTTTCACCTCACTCTCCTTTCCTCGCGTTCCCACTCTCGACGTCATCCCCACCGCGTTGCCCACTCCATGTCAGCAGACTACAACAACGGCTCAATTCGATCGCCGTCGACATCACTCGCCTTGCCCCTCAACGCCTTCATCCCTTCGGTCTTCAAGTCGGAGCACGGCTCCTCCCCACACTTCAACCTACGGCACGACACCATCGCCGTCCGGCTGCGCCTCGCGCCCTCCCAAGACCGTCCCTCAAGCATCGTCCTCGCGTCCGCCACACGTCTCGCACGGACCCGTATGACGCGTTCGTCATCGTCACCATCGCCTTACCCGAGGGCTCGCTGCCCACAGCGCCTCGCCCATCATCATTGCCGCCCTATTCGAGGGCTCGCTGCCCATAGCGTCTCGCCCCCGACATCATCGCCGCATCGCCTCGTGCTCGCGGAGTCACAGTAGGAGGACTTTAGAATAGCACTTTTGTATTTAAATATCAAATATATTACAGAGTTGTTATGTTCTGGAGAGCATGATGAGGCATGGTAAGAGCATGGATTATACATGTGGAATGAGTGAAGTCCAGTGTACAACATGGTATGCTGCGGGACGAAGCGATCTAAGACTGAGGAAAGGGATTACAAGCAAGCAACGCAACTGAGCATTGCACATTGACATATAGGCCACCAAGGCTTACATTGTACATGTACTTGACTCAAGCAAAAAGGAAGGTTGAGAGGGAAGCACAGATATGACGATGAAAAACAACAGGGAACAATGGTGTGTCCATGTCCATGCAAAGTTGATAAATTAAAGTTTGATGATTACCCAAATGATCAAAGCCGGGGCTTGACGGCCCGGCTTTGGCTTTTCAAATCACAGGCCGGGCCAAAGCCGTCACGAAGCCGTCACTTTGGCCCGGCTCGGCCCGGCCTATTTCGGCCTGGCTTGGCCTGGCTCACGGCCTGAGGCCGGGCCGGGCACATCCCTACATCCTACTTCCCTTCACGACGAATGGATCACGCCCCCTGGACCCCCTCGGTGCATGCGCGCATTTACCCGCTCTCCCGCCCGGCACGACATCACCTCTCTGCTGCCCAACGTATGCGCACACACAGCCGCGCTTCTACGCGACTCCAGGCAAAACCCATGCCACCACGTTCCCCACCCTGCCCCATAACAGCGGGTACGGTTGCCGAAATGTCATGCCTTCACATCGCCCGCTCCCGTCGTCCCTGCGGTTCCCGCACATCCAGCATCACCCATCATTACCTCGACGCTGCCCCGCAGAAAGATCACCAGCCACCACCACGATGTTGCCACAGGAGAAGTCGCTGATGCAAGCACCATGCTGCACCACTCCTCCTCTTCCACCGCATCCCCATCCATACATACAACCTCACCCACGAGCGCTGCCATCACCTGCAGTGGCGAAGACCTCGTCGCTGCACCCACAAGATGACAGCACGAGCAACACGCAAGTCACCCCCTCAGACACTCACGCTTTTCCATAACGCCATCGCCTATGCCCTTGCCTCTCGCCACCCCATTGCCTCCAACGACCACGCCTCAGCCTCTGCCATGACAGCAGCACCAGGATCAATGACAACAACAACAGCAGCAGCACCAATATCAGCAACACGGCCGACACCTGGCAACACCACGTCGCGACGACACATTTGACACACGACGCAAGCACACTCCTCCCTCCTGCTTCCCCGCACTGTGCCCACATTCCAATGCATGGCAACACCTCAGAACGTGCACACCCCCCTTTGCGACGATGTGACCACACGCGCGCGAGGCTGAAGACTCACTGAAGAAGCTACACGCACATGTACCTGTGCCGATGCCTATTGCTGCCTCGACGCACGCCTTGCGTCATCATTTCAATTTTGTCTCTTTCACTCTTCCCTCAGTCCTTGTCCAGCCCCATGAACTTAAGTGTGCCTTCTCGCGCGGTACAGTTAATAGTCATATCATATCATGGATGGATGGATTCAGCTGTAGGGATAATGTAATATTATCATGCTTGGGGTTGGCACTGTAGAAACTAAACAGTCTATTTGGGGTATGGAAGGGTTGTTATGCGTGAGTGTATGCAGCGTCGAAGAGGACCTGCACGTTCGCACACGTGGGAATCGCTGAATAATGTAACGACTGTACTCAGTGACTCGCGCGCGTGAGCGATCACTTGGGATATATATTTACCTGAATAATGTAACGACTGTACTATTCAAGAATGAGCTTTATGGAACGAAAGGAACGATATGTTGCGCAGCATAGAGCACAGCTAACAGGCCAAGCAACCCACCTTAGAGGTTGTGCTAATGCTCAAGTGATATTGGGGTGTAGAGCGATGTGTATACTCGTCTACAAGTATGGTATTTATACCTCTATGACCCAGGGCTGTTCCTAAGTCCAAAAGAGGTGACTACAGGTGTCCACTATATCGCGCATTAAGTGATGCGTGATGTGGAAACGTTCTAGACGCAGCATAAGGCTGCATCTTGTGATAGATAGCGTAGTATGTGTAACCCTATTGCCATAAGCGCATATACTAAAGTTCTGTCTAACATGTAACATCTATGAGCAGATCTTGAACCTTGTATGAAGGTCTTCGCCTTCTTTGATCCGTTCGGGTTCCGGTTCAACACGATAAGTAAGTGGAAACACACCTCAGTGACTCGCACGCGTGAGCGATCACTGAGGAGCAAGGGTAAACTATCTACTCATTTAAGTAGGCAGGAGGTAAGCGAATGGTATCCAAATGACGGAACATCAGTCGACCCAATCAGCATCTACGTCAATTGACTAGACTAGGTACGAACTGAGTGTAAATAACTAGTTCTACTTGGAGGTGCTAAGAGCAGTCCTGGGTATATATCCTGAGTGAGGGGATCCCTCACTCGGCTTCGTGTGCTCGCGATCGAGCTCACCCGTGGTCGGGAATCACAACACTCCCCCTCGCTTTGTGAACAGGCCAAGTCCTGATGCAAAGTGTTTGACTTTCACTGAGGGAAGTGCCTTGGTGAGGGCGTCGGCGAGCATATCATCTGTTGGACAGTATATGAGTCGCGCGGACCCCTGCTCGATGACCCATCGGATCCAGTGGTAGCGGACGTCGATGTGTTTGGTCCGGGCATGGTACTGGTGATCGCGCGCGAGTGCGATGGCAGATTGATTGTCAGAGAAAAGGGTGGTAGGGTTGGAGAGAGGCCCGAAAACTTCTGATAGGAGACTGTGCAGCCAGAGCGCTTCCTTCATTCCATGGGTGGCCGCAATGTATTCACTCTCTGTGGTCGAGAGCGAAATGATCTCCTGGCGCTTTGAGGACCACGAAACGGCGCCGCCGTCGATGAGGAAGGTGTAGCCTGAGATGGCGCGCCGATCCTTGGCCATGCTGCCATCGGCGTCTGCGTAGCCTACGAGGACGCGCCTGGTTTCGCCGTAGGTGAGCCACAGGTCGCGTGTGCCGGCCAGGTAGCGGAAGATACGCTTGACGGCCTGCCAGTGTGCTGGTCCCGGGTTTGAGGCAAAACGTGCGACAGTCGCGACGGCAAATGCGATGTCCGGGCGCATTGAGAGTGCAGCCCAATTGAGAGCACCGATGGCCTCTTGGTACGGCGCGTCGCGCATGGCGGCATATTCGGCTGCGCTGGAGGGGGACTGCTCACTGGTTAGGCGCACCTGGATATCCATGGGTGTGGAAAGTGGTTTGAGCTCATCCAAGTGGTAACGGCGGAGAATGGCGTCAATGTACGCCCGCTGGGAGAGGTGAATAGTCCCGCCTGTGCGGTCGTGCTGGACCTCGATGCCGAGCATCCAGTGGAGCTCACCGAGGTCTGTGACCTCGACGTGCTTGCGTAATCCGGCCTTGAGGTCGTTTACAAGTTGCACGTTGCTCGCTGCAATTGTGCAATCGTCGACATGCACGGCAACGACTATAATGTCGTGCGCGCGACCTCCGGACTTGAAGAAGACAGCTTGATCAACAGAGCACTGTCTGAACTGTAGGGATGTGAATATGGAGGAGAGTTTTTGGTACCACCTCCTGCCGGACTGTTTCAGTCCGTAAAGTGTTTTCATGAGGCGTAGCACATGCGTGCCCACCTTTGGGTCTCGGTACCCCAGAGGATGCTGCATGAACAGCACTTCGTTGTTGTTGAGCACACCATTTAGGTAGGCACCTTTGATGTCGATCTGATGGAGTTCCAGCTGAAGATGATTTGCCATAGCAATGATGGCGCGCGACGATGCAAGGCGTGCTACCGGGGTATATGTGTCGTCATAGTCGACACCACCTATCTGACTGAAACCTTGGGCAACGAGGCGCGCCTTGTAGCGCGCGATATTGCCTGCTGTGTCCTTTTTGGCTTTGAAAACCCATTTGGAGCCGATGATGTTTACTCCGGCTGGCGGTTCTTCAAGGCGCCAGGTGCCCGCGGTTTTGAGCGTTGTGAGCTCTTCCTCAATGGCCTTCTCCCAGAGAGGCCAGTCTGGTCTGCGTTTGGCTTCGGCAAGTGAGCGTGGCTCGAGTGCTTCGGCGTCGGCTGTTGCGGTTGCGAATGCGAGCTCGAGGCCGACTGTGGTCCTCGAGGAGCGTGGGCAGGCCATCGTCGACGGACCATGCTCCCCCTGCTTCCTCCGCGTCGAGGGGTCTGGGCAAACGGATGCCGCGTGGGATGCGCGGGGTGCTCTGGTGTGGGGAAGTAACGCCCTCTCCCGCTTGGAGGTTGCGCACGATGCGCGAGGGCTTGCGTAGCCGGGTGGAACGCCGAGGGGCGTTGTTGAGGGTGGTCTCGACTTCTTCTTCTGAGGGAGGATACTGATCTGGTACTTGCGGTGTGTCAGGCGTTTTGGGTACAAGGGGTGTATTAGAGTGGGCTGGGTCCACTTCCAAGTCGTGGTCAGAGTGGGTAGGTGACTCGGGCACCTCGTGTAGGTCTGACTCATCAGCGGGCCGCTCGCTTCCCACGGTTGGCAATGCGATGGGCTGCTCCCCCTTGAGCGGCACGTTCGATGCGAAATACACGTCCCGCTCAATGCTGACTATTCGAGTTTTCGGGCAGTATACCCTGTGGGCATGTGAGTCAGTGTCAACACCAAGCCATTTGCCCTCGCGTGCCCTCGGGTTTAACTTGGAGCCTTTCTTCCCAGTGTGCACCCAGACACTGCAACCCCACCGGTGCAGGCCAGACAGATCTGGTGGCTCCTTGTGAAGGGCTTCATACGGTGTCTTGCCATCTAGTGCGCGCGTGGCGGTTCGGTTCTTGAGCCACATGGCATGCCGCAGCGCCTCGCCCCATAACGACTTGGGGAGGCCACTTCCGTGTGAGAGCACGCGCATGCGTTCGAGCAGTGTCCGGTTAAGGCGCTCCGTGATGCCATTGTGCTGCGGCGTGTCATGCGTGGTGAGACGGCGTGCGGTGCCGGCCGTGGCCAGGTGTTTGTCAAAGGGGCCACTCAGGTATTCGCCTCCGCGATCGGAGCGAAGTACTTTGATGGCTTTGCAATGCCCCTGAGAGATCGCCCAGGCTTCAAAGGCCTTATACTTCTCGAGTGCCTCTGATTTCTTTGTGAGCAGGAAGGCAATAGTGTAGCGTGTTGCACTGTCTGTGAATGAGATAAAGTGCTTGCGCCCTTGACGTGTTGCGATGGACGCGGGCCCCCACAAGTCGCTGTGTATCTCTTCACCGAAGTGTTGGGCAGGCGGGCTCCGACGCACTTTCAGAATAGGGAGGCGAGTAGCACGCGCGTATATGCACGCATCGCAATCGCTTTCCTTTGATGCGGGGTCGACAATAATGCCTCTGACGGCACCGGTTTGGATTAATTTGCACGCACTGGAGGGGGCAATGTGCCCTAGGCGTCTGTGTAGCTCCATCAGTGAGAGCTCGATTGCATGGGCATACTCCGCGCGCCGTTCAACACGATATAATCCGCGCGCGCTGCGTGGTATGCGTGCCACATGCTCGCCTTCCAGGGTGGCAATGCTCAAATGCCCATCACGCAATTCCATACGATAGCCTTCACTGTCCAGTTCTCCTAATGAGATGAGTGTGTAAGCGACCTGCGGGGCGTGTAGGACTCCATGGAGCCTCAGCGTGCCCCGTCCTCCTGCATTAGGTACTGGCACAGTGAGCGATCCTATGCCGATTGCTTTGAACTGCTCCTGATTTGCAGTGATAAGAGTTATGGGAGGGGACAGGGGTCAATATTCAGTAAAGTCCTCCTTGTAGGGGCTGATGTGTTTTGTTGCTCCGGAGTCATAGAGTTCGACGCGGACTCCGCCTCCCTGAGTGGATTGCCTGGTTGACGCCGCAGCCATCTCCTCCATGTCGCGTGCGTGCATCATGTCGTTTGCTCCGCCGAAAGAGGGGTCCAGGTCGGCGCCGGAGGTGTGTGCGCTGCCCTCTGCCTCCTCGGCCAGCCAAAACCCGTCTGCTTCGACTGTCTCGTCGATGATGGCATTTGCTGACCCTACAGGCCTGTTCTCTGATCGAGTGGGTGCCGGGGTGCTGGTGGATGTGGATGTGGGCTGCGCTGCCGCGTTCTCCTCCTTCTTTGGGGAGCGGCACTCATGCGCCCAGTGTCCCTGCTTTCCACAATTGTGGCATTTCCCTTTGCGACACTTCTTCTTGGTGCCGTCGGACCCGTGAGCAGCGAGAGCTTCGTCCGGTTGCTGGTCCTTTTTGCCTGAGCTTTGGCCTTGGTGACTGTGCCCATGGCGGGTCTTTATTCTGTCTGCCTCCTCGCAGATGGAGTCGATGAGGGAGTCCATGGGCACCTTGCAGGTGCTGTTAGTGAGTCGGGCCACTGTCATTAGTCCTGACGCGAAGCGCGCCAACTCATCCGGAATACTGCGGAGGACGGTGCATTGGTATTCGGCGTCGGAAATGGTGACCCCGGATGCACTGAGCTCTTCACGCTTGAAGCGGAGGTCCTGAAGGAAGGTTCGGATGTCCGTGCCTTTAGCACAGCGACTGTCCAAGAATGCCTGGAGGCGGTCGCTTTGTGCATATTCACTCTTCACTTGGTACTCCTGAGAGACCTTCTCCCAACACTGCTGTGCTGTAGGGAGATTTGCTAAACGTACTGCAACTGCGTCGGGCAAACGTTGACAGAGCAGGAAGCGCCCTATACGGTCGTTGCGGTCCCAAGCCTTCATGGCCAAGTCCTCGTCCTCGGTCGGGGTCTTAGGTTTGGCTGGGGCAGGTCGCGGGCTTGTTCCATCATAGTACCCCCACTGGTCCGTGGCTTCCATGGCTTGACGGAACCGCATGGTGAAGACAGCCCAGTTCGATCCATTCAACTCGAGGTGGGGGATAACTGCTGGCAGCTGATCAAAAGTTCCGGGGGTGGGTGTTGGCACCGTGGAGGTGGCAGAAGACGTTGAAGCAGATTGAGGTCCAGGGCCCATAACCTGTAGAAACTAAACAGTCTATTTGGGGTATGGAAGGGTTGTTATGCATGAGTGTATGCAGCATCGAAGAGGACCTGCACGTTCGCACACATGGGAATCACTGAATAATGTAACGACTGTACTCAGTGACTCGCGCGCGTGAGTGATCACTTGGGATATATATTTACCTGAATAATGTAACGACTGTACTATTCAAGTATGAGCTTTATGGAACGAAAGGAACGATAAGTAAGTGGAAACACACCTCAGTGACTCGCGCGCGTGAGCGATCACTGAGGAGCAAGGGTAAACTATCTACTCATTTAAGTAGGCAGGAGGTAAGCGAATGGTATCCAAATGATGGAACGTCAGTCGACCCAATCAGCGTCTTCGTCAATTGACTAGACTAGGTACGAACTGAGTGTAAATAACTAGTTCTACTTGGAGGTGCTAAGAGCAGTCCTGGGTATAGATCCCGAGTGAGGGGATCCCTCACTCGGCTTCGTGTGCTTGCGATCGAGCTCACCCGCGGTCGGGAATCACAACAGGCACCCCAAAACGTGAACATCCAACGAGTGAAACATCTAGCTACAGTGCATGAGGTTCCACTGTCCAAGTTTCAAGACAATCCATTGAGAAATGGTTGTGACATGGCAGTACAAAATTTCGCACGCAGCTCGGCACCCAAAACTCGAAACTTCAAAAACTGAATATTAGGCTCCCATATTTTCGCTGCTCCTAGATACAGTATATAAGGTCCCACTGTCCACGTTTCAAGGCAATCTGTTGAGAAACAGTTGAGATATGGCAGATCGAAATTTCGAACTCAGATCACACCCAAAAACCAAAACTTCAAAAACTAAGAATCAGACCCCAACTCTTGGGCTGCACCTAGATACAGTACATGGGATCCCACTGTTGAAGTTTCAAGTCAATCGGTTCAGAAACAGTTGAGATATGGCAGTTCAAAGTTTTGCACTCATGTCACCACCCGAAAATCAACATTTCAAGAACTAGATATTAGGCTCCCATATTTTAGCTGCACCTAGATACAACATATAAGGTTCTACTGTCAAAGTTTCAAGGCAATCTGTTGAGATACTGTTGAGATATAGCAGTTTTATTTTCGCACTCAAAATGACATCCAAAAATGGCAAGTGCAAGGTCACGTGAAAACGACAGTAAGCAGAGCTTCACTCTACCCTCCCTATTTCACTTCTAGGACTCTTCAACAACTTCTGCTCTTGCCCAAGCAGTAAAATGCGTCATCAATGTCCCTCATCACTATCTAAGGCTGTCCCAGCCTCCACTGGTGTCCAAAACACTTCTCAGACGACTCCTACAGCACCTCAGTCTGCCTTCATTGCCTCAGCAACTTCCCTGTTCTCTGCCACCTCTTCTGATGCTCATATCTCATCTTGGAATGCAGATATTGGTGCCTCAGCTCATATGACATTCAATCGCCACTGGATTCATAATTTCACACCTCATCGAATCCCAATTCGCCTTGCTGATGGGTCTGTAATATATTCTGAGGGAATCGGGACTGTCAGGTTCAACCCTTTGGTGGAGGGGCAGGAACTTGCTCCTATAGAGTTCACCAATGTGCTCTATGTTCCCTCTGTATCTAGTAACCTCCTCTCTGTGCTTTCCCTCACAATGAGTCGCCATTTTATCACTGTCATTCAAAAGGACACTCTACACTTCATCAGGAATGACAGGATCATGTTCCAAGCAAAGGTATCTACCTCCAACTCAGCATTTCTACTGGGGGAGACCATTCCTGTTGAGCACCATGCCTCCCTCTCATCCACCAGCACTCTCCCAATGAATCTGGACCTCTGGCATCGACGCCTTTGCCATCACCACCTGGCAGGTGTCAAGAAGCTGCTTTTAGGTAACCTGGTGACAGTAGGGTTTTTCTGGCCCAGCTTGGCCTGAAAGCCCCAGCTTTGGCTTGGCCTGAGGCGGCTTTGGCTTACTAAAATCCCAGGCCAGGCCAAAGCCGTCAATTACAGCTTGGCTCTGGCTTGGCTTGGCCTGGGCCATGGCTTTTGTACGTAAATAAAATGTCGTTGGCCGCCAATGATAGTATGGGAAGATACTAAGCTACTCAGACCAATACATTGTCTCCTCATCGTCGTCAATCAGTAGCCCATCCCACGAGAACTCTTCAACATCTGAGTCTCCCGAGTCCCCTCTGGCTGCCACATCGTCCAGCTCTTGGTCGCTAGTTTCCTCAGCTTCTGATATTGATGATGGTGCAGGTTCTCAGAAAAGTAAATCATGATGGATCGTGCACTTGATACACTGCAGGGCCTCCACAATGTCACCCTTGAGATGACTGCGTTGTTTTGATATTGTAATCCCACCCTGCGAGAACGCGCGTTCACTAGAAACAGATGACGACATAATCACCAGATAGTCCCGCGCGAGGGAGCCCCAAGCACAATGATAGCGCTGTGAGTTGTACTGTGAAGTTGTTTTAGTCACTTGTATGAGTATTCAATCCAGAATGCTTATGCCCCACCACTGGATTGCTGTCCAGCCTTCTGGAACTTGCTCGAGAACATCCATGTACGCATGGTAATCACGGAGCCATGGCCGTTGAGGGTCATCTGGTACATCCAACCCTGTGTCTGCTGCTGTGTCTTCATCATCATTGCTAAGCTCTCGAAGCAAAGCGCGAAGTCCCTTGTCCTTTCTTGATGGTGTGGATGGCCTCGTCATAGAATGACCGCTCAATCGTAGCCACCGCTCTTTGAACTAAGAGCAATTAGCACCTAGACGTAAAAGGGGACTTGAGCATACCTCCTCCTCAACACATTTCAGGACATCGTTGTGGAGATCAGCGGACCATTGCTTCTTGAAATATCCCATCTTCTCCTTTGGGTTGAGAACTAGCAATATGTCAGTGATGGATGACAGGGCAAGGGCCAAAAGTCATACTCATGGACATGATGTATGCAGGAGACTCTGTAGTTTTCTCATAGTATTCGTCAACCTTCTCACACGCAGCACAAATGGCAGGGGCAAACGGCTCGTATTTTGGACGGTTGGCACGACTGGACCATGCTCTGTAAAGGGCTTCAAGCGCTGGAATGGCCAGATGAAGAGTTGGAACAATGGTGTGTCCATGCAAAGTTGATAAATTAAAGTTTGATAATTACCCCAAAAAAAAGGTCAAAGCCATGGCTTGATGGCCCGGCTTTGGCTTTTCAAATCATAGGCCAGGCCAAAGCCGTCATGAAGCCGTCACTTTGGCCCGGCTTGGCCCAGCCTATTTTGGCCTGGCTTGGCCCGGCTCACAGCCTGAAGCCGGGCTGGGCACAACCCTAGGTGACAGGACTCAGACTTGATTCTCATGTTGATCCTGATCCAGTATGTGAAGCCTGTAAAGCTGGGAAGATGCATGCAGATCCCTTCCTGCCTTCATCCTCTAGAGCATCCAGGCCTCTCCAGCTTATCCACAGTGATGTGCATGGCCCTACAAAGGTCCAAACAGCTCAGGGATATTGCTACTGGGTCACCTTTATTGATGACTTCTCTCGCTTTAAAGCTGTCTATCTCCTAAAGCACAAATCAGAGACATTCATGGCCTTCAAACAGTTCAAATCTTGGGCTGAGAATGTCACAGGACAAAGGCTAGGCACACTGAGAGATGACAAGGGTGGGGAGTACATGTCTAGAGAGTTTGACTCTTTCTGCATAGATCATGGCATCCAGAGGCAGCACACAGCTAGGAATCAACCCCAGCAGAATGGTGTGGCAGAGAGGGCCAACAGGACAATGGAGGAAGGGGTTATCTCTATGCTCTTTGAGTCTGGGATGCCCACATCATTCTGGGGCGAAGCACTGGCTGCATTCATCTCTGTTAGCAACAGGATCACCACCACAGCACTGAGCAACAGTACTCCTCATGAATCTTTCTATGGGACCAAGCCAGATCTCTCTATGGTTCGGGTCTGGGGATGTACTGCTTATGTGCTCATTCAGAGGGACAAGAGACCACTTGGAAGCCTAGGAGTGCACATGGAGAAGTGCATCTTCATTGGATACCCTCAGGGGTACAAGGCATGGAAATTCTACAATCCTGTCACCAAGAAGGTGATCATTTCAGAAAGAGCTGACTTTGATGAGCGCTTCTTCATGAACAAAAAACAATCAGCACCCCAATTACCCCCCCCTTGTCTCAATTCATTATTGGACCCCCCCCCCTCCCTTCACATGTCTCCCAGAGACCCTGGACAACTCTCCAGAGGACTTTTATCGCTCACAGCAGCCAATTCATGGGGGAGATCAGCCTATGTCTTCTGTGTTGCCTTCTGCTCACTCCCCTTCGCCTCCATCATCTCCCATGTTCCACACTGCTCATCCAGGCCCTCCCAGAACACCATCTCCATCACCCACACCTCCTCCTGTCATCCCAGCTGCCCCTCGTCGCTCTCAGCGCCTTAGGCGACCTAGGGAAGAGTGGCTACCTGAGCAATGGGTCGTGCCACAGCACTACATGCAGATCATGTTGGACGTGCAGCCGCTAAGTGCTGCGCAAACGGACAATCCGGACCGTATGTGTAAATAATTCGAATTTTGTTATCGTTTGTTTTCCCTCAGTCTTTTACACACAAGACTGAGGTCAGTACTACACCTTCCTTTACATTCCTTTATAGCTAATACTGTACATAGCCCTTATTCCATAGGTTAGCATACTAACCTGAATACAGTCTTTTACACACAAGACTGAGCCCTTATTCCATAGCTCCAACAGATTATGAGACCTGGTTGTCCCTGACATCACGAACTCCCACCAGCTTCCAAATCGCGTAACGAAACACCATGAGCGCCCCCACAGCAACCACAAACGTCGCGCCCTCAAGAGGCAGCCACGCTCCCACCGTAGGAGCCGCGGGAAAAACTTACATGGGCGGCCAACACGGTTACGACGGACCACTCTTCGAAGGTGGCACGGTCGCATACACACAATGGAAAGCTAAAATAGAGGCAGTATTCAAAGTAAATGGCTTAATGGAAATCTTAAAACAGACATACTCAAAACCAGACCTCAGCAATTACCCGAGCAGCTTCACCGACTGGGAGCAGAAAGATCGCGAAGCGCACGCCCACATTTTACTCACGTTAAAAGGGCACGCTCTCGACACTGCCCTAGGCATTGCTGGAGCCAAAAACACTTGGGACACACTCGAAAAGCACTTTGCCGGGAAGGGCGAGCAACGCGTCGCACACCTACTGACGGACCTATACCGGGCTACATTCACCGAAATGGAACCCATGGCTCCCCAGATATTACGACAGCTACACACCGCCCGAACCCTCGAGAAATTTGGTTACCCAATAGACGAGAAAGTCCTCATCTGGATGCTAATTCTTCGCGCTACCAGAAAAGATGGCCAAACTCAAGGCCACTCTTCACTCGACGCCGCCCAGCCATCTAACAGCCGAGCACGTCACGGACCGCATCCTCCACGAGGAGCGTTGGATCCGATTGACCAATGACACGGCCACACCTCACCATGCAAAGGCAGCCCAAATGGGAAAGGACCGGGAGGCGCAGAACGAGAAACGCACACCGAAGTGCACTCACTGCAGACGCAGGGGGCACAATACACACAAATGCTGGAAAATTCACGGAAAACCAGAGGACAAAGCAGCAGCAGCTAGGACTGGCACGATCACGCACAACACAGCGATGCCCACGCCCGCTATGACTGGCACGGGTGCGCACAACACAGCGATGCCCACGCCCACTATGACTGGCACGGGTGCACACAACGCAGCGACGCCCACGCCCGCTATGACTGGCATGGGTGCGCACAACGCAGCGACGCCCACGACCACTGGGACCGGCACAAGCGCGCACATCGTAGCGACGCCCACAGCTCAGCTACCAGCCAGCGCTGCCATCACATATGTCCCCACATCCGATAACAGCATCTCATTACATCTGGCAGTCGAAGATGAGCCAATCCGCGTGGCCACGACTCAGGAGCAGCTATGAGCCGCTGATCTCAGAGACAGCTGGCTCCTCGACTCTAGAACCTCGCGCATCATGACATCCCATCGTGATTGGTTCATACACCTCACCCCACTCGCATCACCCATTCTAGTTACCTTAGGCAACAATAGTGCCATAACCGCCACCGGAACCGGGCAAATACGAGTCCAGATGCATGCAAACGGTGCGCAGAGTATCGCATTACTCTGCGACGTCCTGTATGTCCCGGACCTCAAAGGGAACCTCTTATCGGTCTCCCATTTCGTCCAACGTGGGGTGGCAGTGCAATTCCAGGGAGAGACATGTGGAATATACAACAAGAACCAATTGATTTGTGAGGGAACATTACACGACAACCTATATATCATGGCCATCCAAACGGTCAAACCCAAGTCAGCAACGCCAGACCTGTCCCTCGCGGAACGCGGCCACAAAACTGAAGCCACACTTACTGCGCACATGACAATCTTCCGGGCCTTCTCGGACACATGTGGGAAATCACCCACTAGAACACCCCAGTTTTCCGACTGGGCAAAAACGGAACTGCGGGAACACGCTGGCGGGCTGAAGTGCAAATCGGAAGTGCCCCAGCACCTCCAACCGCACACCGCACGCGTTGAGCCCACAACCAGCCAATGCTTGAAGACCCTCTGATTAGATGGAGGGGGCGATCACACCGGGCGAGAAGCACAAACATCCCTAGCTGAAAGGGGATGCATGCATCAAATTAACACCCCGGGTATGCCACAACACATCAAAGTCGCAAAACATGCGACCCGACACCTCTTAATAGGGTCCGAGCGACGCGTACAGACACAAAACCATCCACGCGCGCCTTGGACAACTTGACACTCGAAGAGGCACGGAGCAGGGACAACCCCGACCCCTCTCAGCCGCACGTCCTCGGAACGCGCGCGTCTGCACACGCCCTGGAGAAGAGACCCACCACGCTGACCCGAAGGTCGCTGGTGCACACGTTCCCGGGCCACGCATATCACCAGCAGGCATACAAGCCTGCACATCTCCCCACCCCCCGCACCCTTCAACCCCGTGCCGTCATATCCGACGAAGGGGGCCCCACATCGCGCATCAAGCGCATGATCCTTGAATTCGACGACGCAGTCGAAAGAGTCGAAAAAGGGGAAATGAGAGCGAAGTTGAGGGGGCGGCGAAAGCGGAACCAGCAGACAACGCGGAACAGCCACCGCACATGAAGCCGCAAGGTGTCAGAGCAGAGGAGCCCCTGCCCGCTCAGCCTGAAACAGGCAGACAACGCGGTGCAGGCGCCGCGCGCCGAACCACAGGGCGTCATAGTGGACGCGATTCCACCTGCTCAGCCTGAAACACCACAAAGTCAGCTCACAATTCACAAGGCAGAAGACTCGCCTGCGCAATCCGCCACGGGACCACCAAAGCGCATCACATGCACGCTCACACCCGACCAAGGCGATGAAGCGGAGGAGCCGAATGAAGGAGAAGCGGAAAAGGCATCGCATGCCGAACTGCAAGACACACAGCAACGCAATAACAACGCACCCGAGGACCAAGATTCCTCACAATCTGAAATGTGCCCCAAATGCGCCACACGCGCACCCGTCCGCGACAAGGATGCTTGCCATTCCGCCGTCCCACATGAGCACCAAATGAAACGTACCGAGCAGGGAAATGTGGCACACATAATGTTGCCAGCTAATCCCAAGTCCTATGCCGAGGCGACAGCCCGTGCAGATTATGCAGAGTGGGCAAAGGCACGCAACGAGGAGAAACACATTCCCAAAACCGTGCCGCGCCCGCAGAACGGAGACACAGCGGGGAAGCGAAGAGACCTTCCTAATAAAGAGGGGGTCAAACCACAAAAACCAAAAATGCAAGGCCCGCGTCATCACGCAGGGACTCACCTAAGTTGAGGACAACGACCCCGACGAAATCATGCTGCCAGAATACAGGCACCACCTTGCACCCTGGCCCTCACCGCAGAAAGGAGTCTAGCAGTCCATCAGATGGACAACAAGTCCACCCGCCTAAACGGAGAACTGACGAACGAGACCTTCTTGAAAGCGTGCCCAGGGAATAACCACCAATGCACGCGCAACCGCGTGACCCAGTACGCCCGAGGTACGAGCGACCACCGCCCGACCTTCCAGCGCGACCCCGGCATCCAGCCGATCTTGGTCGGACACGTCGACCCCGATTGGACCAGCAAAGCCCATTCTGGACTTCATCTTCATGTTGACAGGCAGAGCCATAAACTGGAGCCAAAAGAAGCAAGCCCTGGTTGCACCCTTGAGCACCGAGGCAGAGCACACTGCGGGCGCACACGCCGCCGAAGAAGCTGCCAGGCTGAGGCAACCACTCACTGGATTGGGCCAGAAGACCCATCTCCTCACAATCCCTCATGTTCATGTCGACAACCAGCCGACCATTGCCATTACCAGGAACCCCGAGTTCCACAACTGCACCAGAACACACCGAGGTGTGACACCATTATCTTGCAGCAGAATGTCGACTTGCAGGGGACCGATCTCGCCTACACTCCATCAGAAGAGCCAGTAGCCAATGTATTGAAAAAGGGTCCCAGCTGCGAGAAGCACAAAGGTCTCGCGATGGAAATGGGAGAGAACGCGCGCCACTCGGGCTGAGGGGGCGTGTTGGACGTGCAGCCGCTAAGTGCCGCGCAAACGGACAATCTGGACCGTATGTGTAAATAATTCGAATTTTGTTATCGTTCGTTTTCCCTCAGTCTTTTACACACAAGACTGAGGTCAGTACTACACCTTCCTTTACATTCCTTTATAGCTAATACTGTACATAGCCCTTATTCCATAGGTTAGCATACTAACCTGAATACAGTCTTTTACACACAAGACTGAGCCCTTATTCCATAGCTCCAACAGATCAGAGACCCCACTCCAGCTGTCCCCTCATCAGATGAAGATGAGAGTGACTCAGATGATCCACGCGACCCCCTGAATGTGCACTCAGCCTCTGTGATTGAGCCACACTCCTACTCACAGTCCCAGAGATGCCCTGATGCTGATCTGTGGCATAAGGCATGTGAAGAGGAGATGAAGGCCCACAGAGTCAATGGCACCTGGGAAATCGTCACATTGCCCCCTGGGAAGCGTGCCATTGGTTCCAGATGGTTTATGAAGGTGAAACACAATGCTGACGGCACCCTGGACCGCTACAAAGCCAGACTGGTTGCCAAAGGCTACTCCCAGCGCCCAGGCTTCGATTTCAAAGAGACCTTTGCCCCCACTGTCAGATATTCCACCATCAGGATCATCTTGGCCTTGGCAGCTCTGGAAGACCTTGAACTTCGCTCTGTGGACATCTCTCATGCTTATCTCAATGGTGAGCTGGAGGAGGAGATCTACATGAAGCAACCTGAAGGCTTTGAGATCGGTGGACCAGATCATGTCTGCAAGCTCAGGAAGTTGCTCTATGGCCTCAAGCAAGCAGGGAGAGTTTGGAACAAGACTCTCCATGCTGTCCTCTTGTCTATGGGCTTCCAGCGTCTCCAATCGGACCATGGCCTCTATATTTACCTCAGGGATGGTGTGCGGATCATAATGCCTGTCTTTGTGGATGATATCACCCTAGCTGGCAAGGATGGCGCCAAAATCGACACTGTCATCTAAGAGCTGTCTTCCCACTTCAAGCTTCGAGATCTGGGCCCCACCACTCAACTCCTAGGCATGGAGATTCACAGAGATCGCTCCCAGCGTTGCCTCTCCCTCTCCCAAAGTCAGTTCATCACCAACCTTCTCCAGGAGCTTGGACTACATGATTGCAAGCCTGTATCAACTCCTCTCAACCCTGGACTTCGCCTTTCCACCTCCATGAGCCCTCAGATGGAGGCAGATGCTCTGGAGATGCGCCAATACCCCTACATCTGTGTTGTGGGCTCCCTGATGTATCTGGCACTCACTACCAGACCAGACATCGCATTTGCTGCCGGAGTTCTTGCCAGATTCAACTCCAATCCTGGTCTACCCCATTGGCAAGCTGCAAAGCATGTGCTTCGTTATTTGAAGGGCACCATTGATCTCAAACTTGTTTACAAGCCCTCTGATTCACCAGAACACTTCATCACATACTCAGATTCAGATCATGGAGGCAATCCTGACAATGGGAAGTCCACTGGAGACTATGTAGTCAAGATTGGCACTGGAGCGGTCTCCTGGAGCTCAAAGCTGCAGTCCCTAGCCGCCTTGTCCACCACTGAGGCAGAACACATTTCAGCTGTTGAAGCTGGAAAGTGTTGCGCAGCATAGAGCGCAGCTAACAGGCCAAGCAACCCACCTTAGAGGTTGTGCTAATGCTCAAGTGATATTGGGGTGTAGAGCGATGTGTATACTCGTCTACATGTATGGTATTTATACCTCTATGACCCAGGGCTGTTCCTAAGTCCAAAAGAGGTGACTACAGGTGTCCACTATATCGCGCATTAAGTGATGCGTGATGTGGAAATGTTCTAGATGCAGCATAAGGCTGCATCTTGTGATAGATAGCGTAGTATGCGTAACCCTATTGCCATAAGCACATATACTAAAGTTCTGTCTAACACGTAACATCTATGAGTGGATCTTGAACCTTGTATGAAGGTCTTCGCCTTCTTTGATCCGTTTGGGTTCCGGTTCAACACTCCCCCTTGCTGGGTGCATCGGTAGATGCCGTGAGCATTTTCCCACATTCAGGGGTAGAACGTTAGTCCTAGTTGCTCCCTGAATTTGAGGAACTTGACGTGACCAAGGTTCTTGGTGAACATGTCAGCTGGGTTATTAGCCCCTTCAATAAAGAATAGCTCCACCTGTTTATTTTGTATGACTTCACGAATGAAGTGATAGCGCAAATCAATATGTTTGATGCGCTTTTCTTGTACAGGGTTGGAGGCTAAGAATATTGAGCCTTGATTATCACCAAACAGTGGGATGGGAGCAAGATTGATGCCAAGTTTTGTTAGTAAGGATTTAATCCAGACTAACTGTCTGCTTGTATCAGAGAGTGACATGTACTCAGCTTTAGTGGAGGAGAGTGCGACTGTTTTCTGCACTCGTGAGTTCCACAAAAATATTGCTCCAGCCAGGTTCACCATATAGCCTGTGGTGGACTTCCGATTAGTTGGATCAGAAGCCCAGTCAGAGTCGGCATATGCCATCAAGCCGCCATTAGATGGTCCATCATAGACCAAGGCATAATTGGCGGTTCCCAAGAGGTATCGGCAGATATAGTATGCACGATTTAAATGATCCTCTGAGGGATTGGCAGCATGTTGCGACAACTTTGTGACAGCAAAGGCTATGTCTGGACGTGTTCCAAGCATTATGTATAGGAGTGATCCTATAACCTGCTGGAATTTTGACCGCAAGGCTGGGTCAGCAGCGGAAGTGTTGGGAGAGGGGTGATAGCCCTCTGGTAGCGGAGTAGGAGCAGGGTTTGCGTTAAGCAAGTCGAAACGCTGCAGCACTTTCTGTAAATATTCAGTCTGGTCCAGATGTATCCGGCCGGACTTGTGTTGAATGCGCATGCGTAGAAATTCTTGGGCATCGCCCAGATCTCGACATTCCTAGAGCTTCATGAAGCGCTCCTTAGTTTTATTGATTTGTTTTTTGTCTGCTCCAAAGAAGAGCACATCATCAACATAGACGATGGCTATGATGCTCCTGTCTTTACTAACAAAGAGCCCAGAGTCAGACATAAGGCAAATAAGGCCAAGCGAGGCCATGGACTTGTCAAGGGCTTTCCACCAAGCAAGTGCCGCTTGCTTGAGTCCATATATTGTGCGTTTAAGGCACATGACTTTATGCTCTTGGCCTTTTATTTTGAAGCCCTCAGGCTGCTCTATATAGAGCTCTTCATTGAGCTCACCATAGAGAAAGGCAGTCTTGACTGTCTAGTCCACTAATGTGCCAGTTTTTGAGCGCTGCGAGTGCAATCATCAGGCGGACTGTCTCAAACAGTACCATGGGTGAGAATATTTCGTCATAGTCAATGCCTTCTACTTGGGAGAAGCCTTTGGCGACTAGTCTGGTTTTTTTACAACCATCAGACTTAAGGTCAAATACCCATCTATTTTTGATTATTTTGCGATCCTTGGGAGGATTGACTAGTTCGAAGACTTTGCGTCTGCGGAGGGATCCCAACTCCTCGCAACAAGCATCTTTCCACTCCTTTTGGAGTTCACTTGGCATTCGCAGAATGTCCCTAAAGGTCCATTCGCGAATCTTTGCAGTATCAGGTGCTTCCAAACTTAGTGGAACTGCTTGGGCAAGCAGATAGTTCAGAAATTTGACTCCCCCTTCCCTTGCAAGACGTAGAATGTCTTCTACCTCATCCTCAGAGGCTTGCGGCAGTTGATCGTCAAGGACGACAGGAGGGTAAGGGCCTGGTGCGGCCAATCCTGACATACTACCCTCACCGGAGCTACCAGGTTGGTTTTCTGTCATTGTTCTCCATGTGCATGTGCGCCGAACATCTTTTTCCACTTCTGTGGGGTGTCTGCATTCACCATAGACGTTGCCAGGATGGGTAGGTACTTTCCTCAACCACTGAGACCTTCGAAGAGGTACAGGTTCTTCAACGGGAGGAGGGGATGGTGTAGGAGGGATGGGTGTTTGCTCGTGTTCCTCTTCTTCTGGCGCCTGTATAGGCTGCTCATCGTCCTCACTTTTAATTGTAGGGAATGGGTCGTCAACACCAGGAATGGTGTCTTCAACAGGTTGTTGTGGTAGTTCCTCACGCAGTTCATTAATCCGCATGGTACCTTTAGTGCACGCTTTGTCGCATTTGGGGTACAGGGTCTCATCGTAGAGGGCGGTAGCATTTGTGTAAAGCGTATTATTTGGGAGCCTTATGAAGAGTGAGGCTTTGATCCCCTCAGTGCGACCAAGGTAGATCATTAGCTCGCTTTTAGGCAAAAGCTTATTGACTCAACACTTTTCTGGTATGTGCACATATGCACCGCAACCAAATACTCTGAGGTGTGAGATATCAGGGACCTCGTTCTTTAGGACTTCATAGGGTGTATGCCATTGAAGGCATCTGGCAGGTGTCCTATTGTAACAGTGTGTCCCATGATTCACTGCAAATTCCCACCAGGAGGGAGGTAGACAAGCTTCAAGGCGCATCGCCTGAGCTTTGTCCATTACAGTGCGCATAAAGCGCTCTGCGCGTCCATTCTGTTGTGGAGTGTATGGGGCACTTTGCAGGATTTTAATTCCTTCGTCCTTTAGGACGTTGTCAAAGGCCTCGGATTTGTACTCTCCACCAGCATCAGACATCCACTCTTTGATTCCTGCTTTGTATTGGTTCTTGACCATAGCAAGGAATTGTTTGATGGCCATTATGGTCGACTTTTTATTTTTTAGGAGTGTGATCCATGCATAGGAGGAATAATCGTCAATGAAGCTGACGAAATATTCGTACTTATGATACAACTTCACAGGGAAACTCTTAAGGTCCAAGTGAATACGCTCGAACGGTGCGGAAGCACGAGTTTCAGAAGGGGGGTGTGCAGATGCAGGCATCTTGCCTTGTGTGCAGCCAGGACATACCGGCTGTTCCTAAGGGATTTTCAGGTCTTCAGGGAGACCCTTGGTATGTGTCTTTGCACATGTTACGACATCCTTAGATGGGTGGCCAAGGCGTTGGTGAATGACATCATAATCTACCGTGTAGATAAGAGAATGTGCTTGCGCGCTTTCAATTGAGGCGTCTAACCAATACGTGGTTTGTGTTGTAATTTACCCCCTTATCAGTTCGTCCATAATCCCTCTCATTATTATTCTTTTCTGTCCCCGTGGTTACCATCTCACCCCTTGATGGTGATCCCTTATTGTGTTTCACTTATTGTGTTTCACTTATTGTGTTTCACCTATTGTCGAGTTACTTTTGCTATTGGTCTACCTTTATCTATTGTTCTGCTTATATTATTGTACAGCCTCACTACATACAGTATTTAAGTGCCTGTAAAAGCTGGGGAATGCCCCAAGCTTAGCTTTGTCCCATTTCCTGTTGCATCCCTTGCCCTGTACTCTCTCTCAATCACAACTTGCTTGTGCTGGCCTATACTCTGCTTGACCTGAGCACACCTCAAGGAACCCTTGTGTTCCTCTTCCTCTTCTGCCTCTCTCTCATCATCCTCCTCTTCTGTGAAACCAGAAGATCGACTCTGTCTGTGGACTGAGTCATTGTCTGACTCAGCCTTGAGACACTAAACCCCTGAACCGGTCTCCTTGAGCCAGCCCCCACTGAACCCTTGAACCAAGTCACAGGGACTTGGCCCCACTGGACCCTGAGCTAACGCTCTCACGGCTGCGATGCCGTAACAGTTTGACCCAGATATAAGGGATAAGAGGACAGGATTATATGTCCGTCCTCTCTTAGGGAAATATGTCTATTATTCCCTAGTGCATGCATCCCTTGTTGTAAAAACTCCCCCATAGATAATATCCGAGTGTTAATCTTCAGAATATAGAGAACAGGAGAAATGCACATGACAACCATTTTAGAGTTGACAGTGTGCCGAAGCAACACAGCACCTTTGCCTTCCACATGTATTGTGTTATCGGCAGTTTTAACAGGGGATCTTTCGTGCGGCAAAGCCAGCGTATACTCTATAAAGTCATTTATTTTGAAGGTGAAGTGTGCTGATGCGCCAGAGTCTAGGAGCCATAAGGTTCCCATTTTACTCAAGTCGTGCTTTCCTCTACATCTCGAACAATTTGTGTTACATTCACTATGCAGGGAACTACTTCCTGTGCTAATTTGTACATTGTGCGATACAAGCAAACACTTTTTAGACATATCTAGCCCGCTTAGGGGCTGGGGAGATGCTAAAAGGTTCTTTAGTGAGTGAAAGGAGAGAGGGAGGTGCATGCACGCTTCATTATCTTTGGGGTCGCTGCCCCAATCAAGCGCTTCATCTGACGGAGTCGGAGCACGCTCAGGGGTGGCAGCACCTTCTGGAATACCGTCATATATGTCGAATAAATCCGACGTATTTGTTTGCGCAAAGTTGCCATTGTCCTGGTCCATAGGCTCAGGGATGGGTGACGGTAATTTGACTGCACTTGTTGAGGCAGCAGATCAAGTCAAGATCCGCTGCTTGAGGGTCTTGACTGTCTGTATAGTGGAAGTTACCCCAAGATCGTCAGCAAGATCAAGTGCTTTGTTTAAGGCCTTGTAAGGGCTGTGAGTGCATTTGCAAGGGTCAGTCGCAGTTGGGACTGGTACGTTGTTGGATCCCCGAAGGACCCAGATGGGTGATAGTGGTAATCGTTGGGAGTGGGAGTGCAGCAACATCCGCAATGTGGGAGTGTCCGGGACCATGGCTGTGATTGGCCTTCTCCTTGCCTTTTCCTTTTCCTTTGCCACCGCACTTACCATGCTGGCGCTTGTCCTTATCTTCATCGCGCTTGGGCTTATTGCCTTGCTGCTGGGAAGAGAAGGAGGGGTCACCATGCTTGCGCTTGACAGCAGAGAGCTTCTGAGTGCTGTGCTTTTTGTTTGTGCCACGATTGACCTCAGTTTGATATTGAGAGACAATAGCCTCTCGGACATCCTTCGGACTAAGATCGGCTAGATCATAGTTCTGAGTGACAATGTGGACAAGCATTTCCCATTTCTGGGGAATGGCTGCAAGCATGATGAGCGCCTGTAAGGCATCAGGAATGATAAGGGAGGATGTGGTGAGGCGCTGGAATGCAGCATGTATCCGATCCATTTGTGGGCCAGGATGTTGGCTTGGGTTAATGCGAATGGAAATGGCTTCTTTGAAGTCCTTATAGATGCTGGTGGTCGTCGCCATGCCATAAAGGGTGTCTAGGTGATTCCAGATAGTCTCAGCATTATCCAAAGACGTAAGATCTTGTTGGATCGCGATGCTCGATCTAAGGACCATATGACCAACTGCCATGTCATTTCCTTTGTTCCATTCATTCAGGGCTACGACAGCGGCAGCCTGGGCAGCAATCTCTTCAGCAAGAGGTGCCTGAGGAAGTCCAGGAAGTGTTGGCATGTCAAAAGTGCCATTGCAATAACCCCACAGTCCAACAGACATGAAGTAGGCTTTCATAGCCTTTGACCAAATACCATAGTTCGCACCATCAAGGATGGGGACAACAGGGGCAGAGGGTTGAGATGACAACATTGTAGCTGTTAGAAAGAGGCTTAGAGGTCGTCAGTAAGAGTATTGTATTCAAACAAGCCGACATAGTCTCCCCATAGGGTAGACTAGCTCGCCGCAGCATGCAGGCTTCAGGGATGCTTCACCATCGTTGCAGCCAATGAAGGCGCATGGCTTGCAGGGCCCATAACCTGTTGCGCAGCATAGAGCGCAGCTAACAGGCCAAGCAACCCACCTTAGAGGTTGTGCTAATGCTCAAGTGATATTGGGGTGTAGAGCAATGTGTATACTCATCTACAAGTATGGTATTTATACCTCTATGACCCAGGGCTGTTCCTAAGTCCAAAAGAAGTGACTACAGGTGTCCACTATATCGCGCATTAAGTGACGCATGATGTGGAAACGTTCTAGACGCAGCATAAGGCTGCATCTTGTGATAGATAGCATAGTATGCGTAACCCTATTGCCATAAGCGCATATACTAAAGTTCTGTCTAACATGTAACATCTATAAGCGGATCTTGAACCTTGTATGAAGGTCTTCACCTTCTTTGATCCATTCGGGTTCCGGTTCAACAGAAAGGAGATCCTCTGGTGGCGCCAATTTATGGGGGAGCTTGGATACAAGATCTCTGGACCATCACTGCTCAGGATGGACAACCAGTCAGCCATTGCAGTAAGCAAGAACCCTGAGCACCATGGGAAGATGAAGCATCTTTCCCTTCGCCTTTTTTGGTTGAGGGATGCAGTTCAGGATGGCCTGATTGCACCCACATTTGTGACAACACAGGATATGGCTGCAGACATTCTCACCAAGGCCTTAGATCGGATAAAGGTACTTAAGTGCATTGGTATGCTTGGATTATCATATGGCTAAGTGACCAGAGCCTTGTACTGACATGGGGGAGTGTCATTGTGATTTATTACTGATGCACTGTAGATATCACTCTGGGTGTCAGCACAATGCTCCAGACAGTAGTTCCATTGTTTGGATTGACTTATGGCTTAGTCAGGTCAATATTACAGGCAGAGGAGCAGTAGTATACCTTAGTCTCAATTGCTTCTCTGTAGGTGTGTAGAAGTTTGACTCCTCATAACAATACTAGTCTCAATTGCTCCTCTCCAGTTCCCTTTGAGTCCTGTGGACATAAGGGTGCTAATAGGTCGCTTATTTAACACATTACTGATCATTGTGGAGCGATGACATCATTATGATGTCACTGTGGAGCACTTGATGAGCAGATGAGGTCATTGTGGAGTCGCTCAGTCAGCCATGATGTCATTGGAGCTAAATGACGTCATATGAGTTATGCAATGAGTTGTAGGAGTTCATGCTGCTGTTTTGGGTTCTTGGTGGCTGAGTGGCCATGCAGCTGCCACGCAATGATTACCCAGTTAGAAAATGGGTGCCTGGTCATGTCACAGTGCCTTTTGCAATAGCAATATCTTGCACCACAGGAAGAGTAGCCCAAGAAATGGAAGTGTGTTGATGATGCAAAGTGAGAGAAGTCTTTCTTGAGTGAAATAGGATAATATATGGTCAGGACTTGGCCTTGGTTCGTAACACTCACAATCAGGAAGCTGTAGAGGAGGAAGCATTGCTGAACATCCCTGCCACCAGTGCACCATGCATTGACTCTTCTGTGTCATTTTATACAGCCCATTTGCAATCTTCTTTGCTTGCTGCACCATCTCTGGTCATCTTGATCGATCCTTGAGCTCTCATTCATCACTACAACAACAACAACAACCTCCACTGTCTCTTCTAGACCTTCCATTCCCTGGCCCATCATCTTTATCCCCTCCACTATCACTTACCAGGAGCCTATCAACCACATGCCTTGTCACAAATACTGGTACATCGGACCAGACCAGCAACCGGGAAAGCCTACCTGGACGTATCTCAAGTTTCCCGCATGTTTAATGACTCACTTAGCCTCACATGTACCAGCTGTTTCCTGCTTGTTCCAGTACAATCACCTCATTGTTACCTTGCCGATACTATTTGATATAGTATTCTACATGTATATAAGACTGCCATTTGATAAGAACAAGCCCTAAGCTTGTTCTCCTGTGAATCTCACTGGATTTCAAACTTCAGGACTTGTAGGCTTGCAAGACATCAAGCAATTCATCTGAAACCTCCATCACTCATAAGTCTTCTTGACACAAAGACTT
This sequence comes from Russula earlei, assembly GCA_025769875.1. Classification (NCBI taxonomy): domain Eukaryota; kingdom Fungi; phylum Basidiomycota; class Agaricomycetes; order Russulales; family Russulaceae; genus Russula; species Russula earlei. Next base: position 42,262 of record JAGFNK010000018.1, read on the forward strand.
ATTCATGATTTTCCCTCTCTGTGGAACACATCTGCCTTGGCAGTATTGTCTCCGAGACCCCTGAACTCCGCAAAGACTTAGTGTCTCACTTGACTCTCTACATTCATCTTGTGCATGAACTGATCTGTCAGCAACACCACCCCCAGTTGGTGACATGCCTCTCAATCAGGACCCAGACCAGGGCCAGTGCAATGTTGAAGCAATTTGGAAATTGGACCCAAGAGACATTTCACACCTTGTTTAGAATGCCAATTTCCGAACTCACCATCTGTAGGCCACAGCAAGCAACATGTGTCAAACACATTTCTCTCAAGCACCTTGCCCACTCCCATCCCTCCCCCTCCCAACACAATTCTGAGCACAGGCCAGTATTGCCCGATTTTCAGCCAGAGGCCTTTGATATCACTTTCCCTGCTGTTGACACCCCATGCTCCAGCCCTCATGTCTCACATGTTCAGCATAACTATCTGTCTGTTCAATCATTCTATGCCTCTCTTGAGAAATTCCTTGCATCTTATCTTCACAGAAACAAATTGAATAGACACAGCCAATTCAGATCAGCACCAACTCTGCTGTTGACAAGTGAGTGTGATCCACCCAAGCCAGTGGACTTGCCTTTAGCTGAGGTGCAAGTCATACTGCCCACGCCACCATCCATTCTCCCACACCAGGAGTGACCACTTCCTCCTTTACCCCAAGAAGGCTATGAATTTGTTGACCCCTCCACATTGACTGAGTCACTTGTCATCTCACCAGACTGCAACCCTCAATACTCTTCTACCCCCCCCCCCCCCCTTCTCCTTGGTTATCCTGAAACATCCATGATCTTGAGATTGCCCTTGCCAAGAGGGTGTCAGGGGCATCATCTGCTGCCTCCTCACAATCTGCCTATGGTTCAGATTGTCAAGACTCACTGTTGAGCTATCCAGTTCAAGAGCGAGGGGTAAGCTCAAAGACAAGTCGATAGACGTCCAAGATGGCATGGGCAAGGAGTAGAGTCCAAAGCAGTAACAAATACCAAAGAGGTATAGTTACTGGTAGAGTCAAGCAGGTACACAGGGAAGAGGCCAGAATTGTCACAAGGGGATGGTCCTTAAAAGAGTATCCCGGGGATGGAGAGTGCCATAAACAAATGGACAGTCTGAGGACTGTCCGCTACTTTATTGAGCACTTATATACTACAAAGAGAACTGCTATATAGGGAACAAGTCATAACCTTGTTATCAAGCACAATAGAGTGATGAGTAAGAAGTCGGAGTGCACTTACTGAGCATGCTCAGTCATGCTCAGTAAGCTGCTGAGTAAGAAGGCTTCCCTTGATGAGGAAGAGCCTTCACTGTCCATGTGTTCACTGCTTTAGTACACATGCAAGCACCTGATTCATTTTCTGTTAGTTAGTTTAGGGCCGGTCATTTGAGGACTTGTAGTTTGGTCCAGGGAATAGTGTTATCTTATAAGGCCCCTTATATAGTTCTATTAAGGTCCTTAGTATTGCCTTATAGTTTGTTCTATAGTTATTAGAGTAAGTCTAATAACGCGTTGCAGGGTCCTTGATACTGTGTTAGTGCCTATTGTAGAGCACCTAGAGTCGTCCTAAAGGGTCCTTAGGAAGGCCCTAATACTGTCCTATATTGCTAAAAGGGTTGCCATTAAGTGGGGCTTGCTGTATGTTGATTGTGCCGAGAATTGCTCGCGTGACAATGCACGTGCAATATTGTGGACACCTTTACTCACCCCTTTTGCTTGTGTGAACAGGGTGACACCATAGAGGCTGGGTTTCCTCTCATAAGGAAGGGTCCTTCAAGGGCCCTCTCTGGAGAATGGTTCATGACACAGATAGCAAAGATGCTTCTACCATCCATTTACCAAAGGTGGTTCAAACACAGACACCATCACCCTCAACAACTGAGTCATCTACACATCTCCATGGCAAAGTTGTGCTCCTTCAAGGACGAGTGAACATCCAAGACACCATGGCCTGTCAGATCACCTTGAGATCCCTTCCTCCTTCCAGTAAGACATCTCCCAAAGCTACTGTTGTCATCCAGACACAGGCACGATCAAGACAGAACCATTCTGGTTATTCTGGCCAACAGTAGCTTGTCATCTCCACTGTCCCTCCTAACCCTCCCATTTGCCCTTGATCCTGCACATCATCTGCAACCAAGGCTACAATCACCCATTATTGTCAATCTTTATTGGACACCAAGAAAAAGCACCACCCACCCCAAAAGGAAGATTCAGCCAGGTCTTCTTCTGTTGACAGAGTCCAGAAGGCATGCCCCATCCCTTTTTACTCGGCCCCCTCAAGTTAACCTTTATACTTTACAGTTCATTGCAAATGCACTGGATGCCACAAGAGGAAGTAGTTGGTTGTCCCTCATGCATGGTGCATTGCAGGGTTATTCTTCTTGCAAACAGACAGGCCAATATGAAGGTATATCACATGAGAGATGGCATGCACAACAACATGACCAAACAAATCCTGTCTGATGACAACCTCATGTGGTTTACTTTTGCAAAATTTACAACATTCCAATATTCAGCAATGTAAATTAGATCACTTATAGTCAAAGTAGGTTGGTAGAGATAAGTAGTGTACAAAAAATTGTTTACACAATCTATACCTTGTCCTAAGTAATACTGGCCCATCTTGTCAAGACTCACTATTGAACAATCCAGTTCAAGAGTGAGGGATAAGCTCAAAGATGAGTTGATAGACATCTAGGACAGTGTGAGCGAGGAGGAGGGTCCAAAGCAGTATCAAGTACCAGAGAGGTATGGTTACTGGTAGTGACAAGCAGTTATGCAGAGAGGAAGCCAGTGTAACACAAGGGGACAGTCCTAAAGGAGTATCCCAGGGATAGAGAGTGCTGTAAACAAATGGACAGTCTGAAGACTGTCCACTACTTTATTGAGTGCTTATATACTACAAGGGAATTGCTAAATAGGGAACAAGTCATAACCTTGTTATCAAGCACAATAGATGGATGAGTAAGAAGTTGGGGATGCTTAGTGAGCATGCTCAGTCATGCTCAGTAAGCTGCTGAGTAAGGAGGCCCATAATGATGAGTAAGAGCCTTTAGAGTCCACATGTTTACTGCTTAGTGCATGTGCAAAACATCTGATTCATTTACTGTTAGTTAGTTTAGGGCTGGTCATTTGGGGACTTGGGGTATTTGTCAGTGGGATAGTGTTGCCTATAAGGCCCCTTATATAGTTCTATTAGGGTCCTTAGAGTCAACCCTAATACTTCTATTAAGGTCCTTAGTTAGTTTAGGGCCGGTCATTTGAGGACTTGTAGTTTGGTCTAGGGAATAGTGTTATCTTATAAGGCCCCTTATATAGTTCTATTAGGGTCCTTAGAGTCAACCCTAATACTTCTATTAAGGTCCTTAGTATCACCTTATAGTTTGTTCTAAGGTTATTAGAGTTAGTCTAATAACATGTTATAGGGCCTATAGTCTTATATTGCTAGAAGGGTTGCCACTTAGTAGGGCTTGCTGTATGTTGATTGTGCCAAGAATCACTTGTGCAACAATGTGCACGTGATATTGTGGACACCTCTACTCACCCCTTTTGTCTGTGTGAACAGGGTGGCATCATAGAGGCTGGGTTTCCTCTAATAAGGAAGGGTCCTTCAAGGGCCCTCTCCGGGAAATGGTTCATGACACATCTGGCCTGAAAACCCTGAGATCAGAGATCACATGTTGAGACAGGGGGAGAGGTGGCCCAGTATTTTTAATATTTATTCTCACACTCAACATACATGCATAAGATTTGTAAGAATTCCTTTTATGGAAAAGGGAGTTTGGGGGGAGAGGAAGGACAGCTATGAAAGTCCAAGGGCACAACAATCAGTACATGGGAGCAGGGAGTGGGACTAGTGGCATGTGAGGGGGATTCAAGAACACAGAATATCTTTTTCATTTTGACTCTACTTTGGCTCATTTTTTTGAGCTTTTAAGTACATCCCTGTGAGCACTACATTTGTAAATACTTAGGGTAAAGTTTATGAGTCAGTGTGAAAACTTTGGGGGTGAGATAAACCAATATTGCCTTTGTGGCCTTTAGCTGTCATGTCTAGCTTGCACTCAGTTGGCTCCACAATGTCCTCTAGATATTTTTGATTTGAAGCCATATCTGAGACATTTAAATAAATTTCTTTTGGCTTTTTAACTTTTAGCAAGTGATCAGAAACATATGTGATGTGCATGAGATTGAGGTAAGAGAACTTTTGGGGGCAACTTTCCCCCATAAAGGGGGAGGATCCAAAAATTGTTATTCTGGGCCTGTTTGGGTCCCAAGGCATAGCACATTGCACTGTGAAGGTGCTTTGCATGTCTTTGCTTTTGGTGGAGTAAAATCCACCACAAATTATATTATATAAGTAATGACTTTAGTAGAGCATGAAAAATGTGACAAAAAAAGGACAGTCTACTCATTCCAGCACAACTTTTAGCCAGGCTAGGGTAAAAGTTGTGCTGGAATGAGTAGACTGTCCTTATTTAACCTTGTTTGTGTTGAACCAGAACCAGAACGGATCAAAGAAGGTGAAGACCTTCATACAAGGTTCAAGATCCACTCATAGATGTTACATGTTAGACAGAACTTTAGTATATGCGCTTATGGCAATAGGGTTACACATACTACACTATCTATCACAAGATGCAGCCTTATGCTGCATCTAGAACATTTCCACATCACGCGACACTGAGTGTGTGATATAGTGGACACCTGTAGTCACCTCTTTTGGACTTAGGAACAGCCCTGGGTCATAGAGGTATAAATACCATACTTGTAGACGAGTATACACATTGCTCTACACCCCAATATCACTTGAGCATTAGCACAACCTCTAAGGTGGGTTGCTTGGCCTGTTAGCTGCGCTCTATGCTGCGCAACAGGTTATGGGCCCTGCAAGCCATGTGCCTTCATCGGCTGCAACAATGGCGAAGCATCCCTGAAGCCTGCATGCTGCACCGAGCTAGTCTACCCTAAGGGGAGACCAGGTCAGCTTGTTTGAATACAATACTCTTACTGACAACCTCTAAGCCTCTTTCTAACAGCTATTATGTCATCATCTCAACCCTCTGCCTCTGTTGTCCCCATCCTTGATGGCGCAAACTATGGTATTTGGTCAAAGGCTATGAAAGCCTACCTCATGTCCATTGGTCTGTGGGGTTATTGCAATGGCACATTTGAATTGCCAGTCCTTCCTGGACTTCCTCAGGTGCCTCTTCCCAAAGAGATTGCTGCCCAGTCTGTCGCTCTGGCAGCTGTGAGAGAATGGAACAAAGGGAACAATATGGCAGTTGGCCATATGGTCCTTAGATCTAGCATCGCGATCCAACAGGATCTGACAACTCTGGACAATGCTGAGACTATCTGGAATCACCTTGAAACCCTTTGGGGCACGGCGACTACCACTAGTATCTATAAGGACTTTAAAGAAGCCATTTCCATTCGCATTAACCCGAGCCAGCATCCTGGCCCACAAATTGATCGGATTCACACTGCTTTCCAGAGCCTCACTGCCTCCTCCCTCATAATCCCTGATGCCTTACAGGTGCTCATTATGCTTTCAGCCATTCCCCAGAAATGGGAAATGCTCATCCACATCATCACTCAGAACTATGATCTAGCTGACCTTAATCCTAAGGATGTGCGAGAGTCTCTTCTCTCTCAATATCAAACTGAGATGAATTGTGGCACAAACAAAAAGCACAGCACTCAGAAGCTCTCTGCTGTCAAGCGCAAGCATGGTGACCCCTCCTTCTCTTCTCAGCAGCAGGGCAATAAGCCCAAGCACGATGAAGATAAGGACAAGTGCCAGCGCGGTAAGCGCGGCGGCAAATGAAAAGGGAAAGGCAAGGAGAAGGCTGATCACAGCCATGGTCCCAGACACTCACATATTGCAGACGTTGCCGCACTCCCACTCCTGACCATTACCACTATCGCCCAGCTGGGTCCTTTGGGGATCCAACAATGTACCATCCCAACTGCGACTGACCCTCACAAACGCACTCACAGCCCTTACAAGGCCTTAAACAAAGCGCTTGATCTTGCTGATGATCTTGGGGTAACCCTCACTATACAGACAGTCAAGACCCTCGAGCAGTGGATCTTGACTCAATCTGCTGCCTCGTCAAGTGCAGTCAAATTACCGTCGCCCATCCCTGAGCCTATGGACCAGGACGATGGCAACTTTGCGCAGACAAAGACGTCGGATTTATTCAACATATATGACAGTATCCCAGAAGGTGCTGCCACCCCTGAGCGTGCTCTGACTCCGTCAGATGAAGCGCTTGATTGGGGCAGCGACCCCAAAGATAACAAAGCGTGCGTGCACCTCCCTCTCTCTTTTCACTCGCTAAAGAACCTTTTAGAATTTCCCCAGCCCCAAAGCAGGCTAGATATGTCTAATAAGTGTTCGCTTGTATCTCACAATGTACAAATTAGCGCAGGAAGTAGTTCCCTGCATAGTGAATGTAACACAAATTGTTTGAGATGTAGAGGAAAGCACAACTTGAGTAAAATGGATCCTTATGGCTCCTAGACTCTGGTGCATCTGCACACTTCACCTTTGAAATAAAAGACTTTATAGAGTATACGCTGGCTTTGCCGCACGAAAGATCCCCTGTTAAAACTGCTGATAACACAATATATGTGGAAGGCAAAGGTGCTGTGTTGCTTCGGCACACTGTCAACTCTAAAACGGTTGTCACGTGCATTTCTTCTGTTCTCTATATTCCGAAAATTAACACTTGGATATTATCTATGGGGGAGTTTTTACAACAAGGGATGCATGCATTAGAGAATAATAGACATATTTCCCTACGAGAGGACAGACATATAATCCTGTCCTCTTACCCCTTATTCCTGGGTCAAACCACGTATTGGTTAGACGCCTCAATTGAAAGTGCGCAAGTGCATTCTCTTATCTACGTGGTAGATTATGATGTCATTCACCGACACCTTGGCCACCCATCTAAGGATGTCGTAACACGTGCAAAGACACATACAAATGGTCTCCCTGAAGACCTGAAAATCCCTCAGGACCAGCCGGTATGTCCTGGCTGCGTGCAAGGCAAGATGCCTGCATCTGCGCACCCCCCTTCTGAAACTCGTGCTTCCGCACCATTTGAGCGTATTCACTTGGACCTTAAGAGTTTCCTAAAAAATAAAAAGTCGACCATAATGGCCATCAAACAATTCCTTGCTATGGTCAAGAACCAGTATAAAGCAGGAATCAAACAGTGGATGTCCGATGCTGGCGGAGAGTACAAGTCCGAGGCCTTTGATAATGTCCTAAAGGACGAAGGAATTAAAATCCTGCAAAGTGCCCCATACACTCCACAACAGAATGGACACGCAGAGCGTTTTATGTGCACTGTAATGGACAAAGCTCAGGCAATGCGCCTTGAAGCTTGTCTACCTCCCTCCTGGTGGGAATTTGCAGTGAATCATGGGACACACTGTTACAATAGGACACCTGCCAGATGCCTTCAATGGCGTACACCCTTCGAAGTCCTAAAGAACGAGGTCCCTGATATCTCACACCTCAGAGTATTTGGTTGCGGTGCATATGTGCACATACCAGAAAAGCATTGAGTCAATAAGCTTTCACCTAAAAGCGAGCTAATGATCTACCTTGGTCATACTGAGGGGATCAAAGCCTCACTCTTCATGAGGCTCCCAAATAACACGCTTTACACAAATGCTACCACCCTGTACGATGAGACCCTGTACCCCAAATGTGACAAAGCGCACACTAAAGGTACCATGCGGATTAATGAACCGCGTGAGGAACTACCGCAACAACCTGTTGAAGACACCATTCCTGGTGTTGACGACCCATTCCCTACAATTAAAAGTGAGGACGATGAGCAGCCTATACAGGCACCAGAAGAAGAGGAACATGAGGAAACACCCGTCCCTCCTACACCGTCCCCTCCTCCTGTTGAAGAACCTGTACCTCTTCGAAGGTCTCAGTGGTTGAGGAAAGTACCTACCCGTCCTGGCAACATCTATGGTGAACACAGACACCCCACAGAAGTGGAAAAAGACATTCGGCACACACGCACATGGAGAACAATGACAGAAAACCAACCTGGTAGCTCCAGCAAGGATAGTATGTCAGGATCGGCCACACCAGGCCCTTACCCTCCTGTCATCCTTGACAATCAACTGCCAAAAGCCTCTGAGGATGAGGTAGAAGACATTCTACATCTTGCAAGGGAAGGGGGAGTCAAATTTCTGAACTATCTGCTCGCCCAAGCAGTTCCACTAAGTTCAGAAGCACCTGATACTGCAAGGATTCGCGAATGGACCTTTAGGGACATTCTGCGAATGCCAAGTGAACTCCAGAAGGAGTGGAAAGATGCTTGTCGTAAGGAGTTGGAATCCCTCTGCAGATGCAAAGTCTTCGAACTAGTCGATCCTCCCAAGGATCGCAAAATAATCAAAAATAGATGGGTATTCGACCTTAAGTCTGATGGTCATAAAAAAGCCAGACTAGTCGCCAAAGGCTTCTCCCAAGTAGAAGGCATTGACTATGACGAAATATTCTCACCTATGGTATGGTTTGAGACAGTCTGCCTGATGATTGCACTCGCAGTGCTCAAAAACTGGCACATTAGCGGACTAGACATCAAGACTGCCTTTCTCTATGGTGAGCTCAATGAAGATCTCTATATGGAGCAGCCCAAGGGCTTCAAAATAAAAGGCCAAGAGCATAAAGTGATGCGCCTTAAACATGCAATATATGGACTCAAGCAAGCGGCACTTGCATGGTGAATAGTGTCAAGACTCACTGTTGAACTATCCAGTTCAAGAGCGAGGGATAAGCTCAAAGACGAGTCGATAGACGTCCAAGACTGCGTGGGCAAGGAGTAGAGTCCAGAGTAGCAACAAATACCAGAGAGGTATTGTTACTGTGAGAGTAGAGCAGTCACGCAGGGAAGAGGCCAGGATAGTCACAAGGGGATGGTCCTTAAAGGAGTATCCCAGGGATGGAGAGTGCCGTAAACAAATGGACAGTCTGAGGACTGTCCGCTACTTTATTGAGCACTTATATACTACAAGAGAGCTGCTAAATAGGGAATGAGTCATAACCTTGTTATCAAGCACAATAGAGTGATGAGTAAGAAGTCGGAGGACACTTACTGAGCATGCTCAGTCATGCTCAGTAAGCTGCTGAGTAAGAAGCTTCTCTTGATGAGTAAGAGCTTCCATTGTCCACGTGTTCACTGCTTTAGTGCACGTGCAAGCACCTGATTCATTTCCTGTTAGTTAGTTTAGGGCCGGTCATTTGAGGACTTGTAGTTTGGTTAGGGAATAGTGTTATCTTATAAGGCCCTTATATAGTTCTATTAGGGTCCTTAGAGTCGACCCTAATACTCCTATTAAGGTCTTTAGTGTTGCCTTATAGTTCGTTCTATAGTTATTAGAGTTGGTCTAATAACGCGTTGTAGGGCCTTTGATACTAGGTTAGTACCTATTGTAGAGTTCCTAGGGTCGTTCCAAAGGGTCCTTAGGAAGGCCCTAATACTGTCTTTTGTTGCTAGAAGGGTTGCCTTTGAGTGGGGCTTGCTGTATGTCGATTGTGCTGAGAATCGCTCGTGCAACAATGCGCGCGCGATATTGTGGACACCTCTACTCACCCCTTTTGCTCATGTGAACAGGGTGACACCATAGAGGCTGGGTTTCCTCCTATAAGGAAGGGTCCTTCAAGGGCCCTCTCCGGGGAATGGTTCATGACAGATAGCCCTTGACAAGTCCATGGCCTCACTCGGCCTTATTCACCTTATGTCTGACTCTGGGCTCTTTGTTGGTAAAGACAAGAGCATCATAGCCATCGTCTATGTTGATGATGTGCTCTTCTTTGGAGCAGACAAAAAACAAATCAATAAAACAAAGGAGTGCTTCATGAAGCTCTGGGAATGTCGAGATCTGGGCAATGCCCAAGAATTTCTATGCATGAGCATCATACGCAAGTCTGGCCAAATACATCTGGACCAGACTGAATATCTCAGGAAAGTGCTGCAGCATTTCGACTTGCTTAATGCAAACCCTGCTCCTACTCCACTACCAGAGGGCTATCACCCCTCTCCCAACACTTCCGCTGCTGACCCAGCCTTGCGGTCAAAATTCCAGCAAGTTATAGGATCACTCCTATACATAATGCTTGGAACGCATCCAGACATAGCCTTTGCGGTCACTAAGTTGTCGCAACATGCTGCCAACCCCTCAAAGGACCATTTAAATTGTGCATTCTATATTTGCCAATACCCCTTGGGAACCGCCAACTATGCCTTGGTCTATGATGGACCATACAATGGTGGCCTAATGGCATATGCCAACTCTGACTGGGCTTCTGATCCGACTAATCGGAAGTCCACTACAGGCTATATGGTGAACCTGGCTGGAGCAATATTTTCATGGAACTCACGAGTGCAGAAAACAGTTGCGCTCTCCTCCACTGAAGCCGAGTACATGTCGCTCTCTGACACGAGCAGACAGTTAGTTTGGATTAAATCCTTACTAACAGAACTTGGCATTAATCTTGCTCCCATCCCACTGTTCGGTGATAACCAAGGCTCAATATTCTTGGCCTCCAACCCTGTGCAAGAAAAGCGCATCAAACACATTGATTTGCACTATCACTTCATTTGTGAAGTCATACAAAACAAGCAGGTGGAGCTATTCTTTATTGAAGGGGCTAACAACCCTGCCGACATGTTCACCAAGAACCTTGGTCATGTCAAGTTCCTCAAATTCAGGGAGCAACTAGGACTAACGTTCTACCCCTGAATGTGGGAAAATGCTCACAGCATCTACCGATGCACTTAGCAAGGGAGAGTGTTGAACCGGAACCCGAACGGACCAAAGAAGGCGAAGACCTTCATACAAGGTTCAAGATCCGCTCATAGATGTTACGTGTTAGACAGAACTTTAGTATATGCGCTTATGGCAATAGGGTTATGCATACTACACTATCTATCACAAGATGCAGCCTTATGCTGCATCTAGAACATTTCCACATCATGCGACACTGAGTGCGCGATATAGTGGACACCTGTAGTCACCTCTTTTGGACTTAGGAACAGCCCTGGGTCATAGAGGTATAAATACCATACATGTAGATGAGTATACACATCGCTCTACACCCCAATATCACTTGAGCATTAGCACAACCTCTAAGGTGGGTTGCTTGGCCTGTTAGCTGCGCTCTATGCTGTGCAACAGTTTGTCACATTTTTTGTGTGATACTTAAGTCATTACTTATATTATATAATTCATGGCTGCAACAGAGCCTACTCAGCACTTGCAATATTTTACTTTTATTGTCCACTGAGTTGACTATAAGCAGACTCAACTTATCCCTTCCTGCCCATTGTGAGAACATGGGATGGAATGTGGAAGTGGGGGATGGTGTGGCAGTTTTGGGCTGCCAGGTGCATGTGCAGAGGAGTGCAACAGCACAACATGGTGTGTCCCCAGGATCTTTTTGATCTCTCAAATTTTTTGCACTCCCCTCAGGGGAGAATAAATTACTTTTGCTCCCTCTCTGCTTTTGTTTCATTCAGATCAAAATTGAAAATGTCTGAAAATCAAGAGCACTTTTTTCATTCCATATTGGCTCCACCTCTCCTGTATCCAACAGAAATGCAAATGCATGACTCAATCACATGCATGCACCAAAACTAGAGCAAGTACATCAGCCAGACAGGCAGGCAGTGCATATTTTCCATTGAAGTCTGAGGTTCACTTACTGTATGATTCCATTTACATTTCACTCCTGTTCCTGACTCCAAAAACTCTTAAAAACCATTTTCTCCTATTTTATCTCCTAAGTAATTGTTACAAACCACACCTTACCCCCCTTAGCACCTTACCACCATGATGTCATATGACAATTACCTTTACTCTCAATGGAATGACCAAGTCATTATCCTTACTCCAAGGCTGCATACAGGCACTCTCCAGTACCCAGTTACCAACTCCCTCACAGAGGGACACACACCACAAAGTCAACTTAATCAAGAGCACATCAGGATACAGCATCAGATGGCTTCAGGCCACTTTACCCCACCAGGGCTATCATCCTGCCACTTGTTACCAAGTGGTTTGGGGTCCAGAAGATGCCGGGATGCCTGAACTATGGACTGCATTGTTTGCTTCATGTGTGGATCAGATCTTGACCGTTTATGTTCCTTGATATTGCATTTGGAATGTGTTGATTGTATCTTTCTGAAGATGTATTACAGAAGCAATGAATCGCATTGCTTCTGTTCCAGATGTTCCTGTACTGCCATGTATGTTGCTTCCCTGATTGGGAATGTACTTATGACACCGAGATTGCTACTATGGAAGCACTTAAATGCTTCCAGCACCAAGCTCACTTACACAGAAGCAAGTATTGCTTCTATGAACCGCCTTTGCTACTATAGCACCAACCAGTACTTACAGTAGTACGAACCTTATCCCTGAGGGCTATATAAAGCCCCCAGTTCATAACAGTTGAGCTGTCACAGAACCGGTACTTCGGACCAGACCAGCAACCAGGCTAGCCTACCTGGATGGACCTCATGTCCACCTCACGTTTTATGACTCATTTGACAAACTCATGTCTTCCTGTATGTTCCAGCATGTTCTCATCTTGATTGCCTTGATGTACCCTCAAGGACACCATTTGATATAGTGTTCCTCATGTATATAAGACTGCTAGTTGATGAGAACAAGCCATAAGCTTGTTCTCTTGTGAAATATCACTGGATTCAGCTTTGGGACTGTAGGCTTGCAGGGAATCAAGCAATTGTCTTAGAAACTTCCCCACCTCTCTGAGCCTTCCAATGCGAAGACTTACTCATTGTATTTCCACTCCACAGTACACACTAGCCTTCGCTGTGTTGTCACCGAGATCCCCGAACCCCGCAAGAACTTGTCGTCTTGCTTGACTCAAGTGTGCACATCCCGCATGTGAAACAATTTGTCAATGACACTGCCCCCAGTCGGTGACATTAGAACAAGCTTACCTCTGAACCCCTGACCCCAAACCACGCACCTACAGAATATACATCGATTTTCTTCAACATGACTACAGTTCGAGATTGGAGATACAAGGGACTAGCTACACCAACTATAGAAGGACTGGCAGCCCTTAAAAGTCCATTTGAACTGCTCCCTGACCAAGAAAAGAACGTTCCCAGCAAGACTCTATTTGATGATGGCATTGACTTCCTCTCAGTAAGGACCAATGGCATACCATGGACAGGCTACTATGTCACCTGGAAAGGTGCCAAAGTAGCCCTGAGCCACCTCTATGGCCTGTGGTTCGAGATCGTGAGATGCAGAGACACTTGGGAAGCAACATGCATCGCTCGCCTGGCCTTTCACCTTGCTCAAAGCCCCCTCAGAGGGATTAATCTGACAATAATAACAGCATCAGGAGAACCTCTCCCTAGTTCCAAGGCCCCTAGTCACGCCCCAACACCAGGACCTGTCCCACCCACTCACGCTCCAATGGAGCTCGAACCCATGATGATGACGAACATTTTTGTCACCTCCACCAATCCCGAACCAACCCAACCTCAACCCACATCATCCAGAATGGCACAACCACCCACCCATGCCTTGTTTGCTGGGTTCGGAGGCTGTGGAATATGACCTCCAAGTCCCGACCCCAATCCCAATGATTTTTACACATACACTGACTGCGATTGCAATGCACATGGACCCAACAACAGAAAACTTGAGGGGATTCCCCCCGAGTTCTTTAATGGCAACTGCGCATGAATGCACGCATTCCTGGTCACGTTCAATAGGTTCATGTCCATGAACCATGATAGTAAAATTGCAAGAGATCCAATTAAAAAGTGCGCTTACTTCCTTTCACTGATGAAAGGGCCGAAAGTCAAAGGATGGCTCAAAGCCATGGACCAATGGCTCGAAGACGTGCAGGATGATCCCACCAACATGCCACTTGGACTTACCGCATGGGAAGCGCTACAACAGCAATTCTGTTGCGCTTTCACCAATTTTGCCAAATGAGAGAAAGCCCAAGACAAACTTAAGGAATTGAAAATGAAAGATGGGCTTTTGGACGACTATATATCAGAGTTCCAACTATTAGCAAGGTGTGCAGGGCTTGATGTCGATGAACCAACAGTCATGCAACTGTTTGCATGGGGACTCCCATGGTCTTTGGTCAAGTCATGCCGTGACCTTGAAGACCCTACCTCTTTCCAAGATTGGATCATGGCCACACAGAAGCACCACCAAGTATGGATGCACAAGCACGCTATCCTGTCTGACCACTCTAGTACATGCAGGCGCAACTTCAGTCAACCACAGAGTAATAAACCTTGGGGCTGACTCGCCAACTCAGCATGGGCCAACCACGGGAACAATTCCAACAATGCGATGCCTGCACACCCACGCCTCCCACCGTGCAACCCAAACGCAATGGACACCAGTGCTGGTGCTGCACACAAAGCAACCACCAAAGACAAGAAACAAAAGCACTATGAAGAAGGAAGATGCTTTCATTGTTCACTCTGAGGACACCTGGCTCAAGACTGTCCAACAAAGAAAGCCAAAACATGAAGGAACTTGTGCGTGCGCCACCAATGCCACCACCACCACATACGAATCCTCCATTGTGGAGGTTATCAAAGAAGACGCCATCGTCAAATTGGCAGAGTCAGCAAAGGCTCTCTCCATGAAAGACAGAGAAACCTTCATTAAAGCCCTCATGGGAGACAAGAAGGACAAAGAGGAGGATTTTTTGGATGCTTGAGCATAACGGCGATTGCTCAAGCTTTAGGTATTGATTTGATGTACAAGTCTCAGAGGAAATTAATATCAGTGATGACTACTATTTACATTGGATCGAATGAAGCCAAAAAAAGGAACACCCTGATAGACAGTGGAGCCACAGAATGTTTTATATCCCCCAAACTAACAAAGGAGCTACATTTACAAACCAGAAGACTATCATCGGCTAGAAATGTCAAAAATGTCAATGGAACACTCAATTGCCTAGGAAAAATCACACAAGCGGTAGACCTAGAACTGAAACTACTAGGAAAGAAACACATGCATCAATTCTTGGTCGCAGATATAGGACAAGATGACATGATTCTGGGATATCCATTCTTAGAATCGATCAATCCAAGAATAAACTGGTCTAAAGGAACAATGATGGGAAGAGTCACCTTGTCAGGAAAACAGGAAATGCCAGAATGGATAAGAAACCTGACTGACTGGGAAGAAGGTGACAAACTATGGCTACAAACACAAATACACAAAACCACCATAGCTCAACAGCTGGCTGAATCCCAGATGGAAAACAAACCCAAGACTTGGCAGGAAATGGTCCCTCACCAATATCACAAGTATGGACAGGTATTTATGGAACAAGAATCAGAAAGATTCCCAGGACCCAGAAAATTGAACCATGCCATTGACCTGAAATCGGATGCCCCAACAACAATTAACTGCAGAGTATATCCCCTCTCACCAAAGGAAAAGGAAGAACAAAAAAAATTCCTTGAGCAAAACCTATGACTCAAACAAATAAAAAGATCCAATTCACCATATGCCAGTGGATTCTTTCTTATAAAAAAGAAGGATGGTAAATTCCAACCAGTACAAGACTACAGAAACTTAAACAAATGGACAATACCCAATGTATTCCCATTGCCTTTAATCCCCAAACTCATTCATGCCTTAGCAGGAAAGAAACTTTTTACCAAGTTTGATGTCAGATGGGGCTACAATAATATCCGAATCAAAGAAGGAGATGAATGGAAAGCAGTGTTCAAAACCAGTGATGGACTATTCAAACCTACTGTGATGTTCTTTGGATTAACAAACTCCCCAGCCACCTTTCAGACCATGATGGACGATATTTTTCATGAAGAACTCACACAAGGATGGCTTAAGATTTACATGGACGATATAATCATTGCCACAGAAAATGATGAGATGAAACACACACAAAAGGTCAACCACATCCTGTCAAAATTAAGACAACATGACCTTTATCTCAAGCCAGAAAAATGCCAGTTCCACAAAATTAAAGTTGAATACCTTGGTGTGATCATAGGAGAAGGAAAAATAACCATGGACCCCGTCAAGGTCAAAGGAATTAAAGACTGGCCAACTCCTACAACATTAAAAGAAGTCAGAAGTTTCCTAGGGTTCTGTAACTTCTACCAAAATTTCATACCAAACTTCTCTATCGAAGCAGACCATTTAACAACTTGATGAAAAAGAACAGACAATGGGAATGGACAAAAAAAGAAGAACAAGCATTCAAAACCTTAAAAGAAACTTGCATCTCATACCCTGTACTTCATACTCCTGACTGGACAAAACAATTCATCCTAGACACCAACGCATCAGGGTTTGCCATAGGAGCAGTCATATCTCAGGAATATGAAGATGGCCTACACCCTATAGCATACTATTCTAGAACGCTACTAGATGCAGAAAGAAACTATGATGCACATGACAAAGAATTATCAGCAGTAATCTTTGGATTAAAAAGTGGAAGACCTTTCTTTCTAGGAGCCGACAAGCCAGTTAGAGTAAGAGCAGACCACAAAAACCTCACCTACTTCAAAGAACCACAAAAATTGACAGGATGACAAGCTAGATTGATGCAATACATGCAAGATTTTAACATCACCATGGAACACATCCCAGGACATACCCACACTATTGCCGACACACTCTCTCATTGCAAAGACCTTAACAAGGGGGTAGAAGAACAAAAAACCACATTACTCCCACCCAAAATCTTTACATGAAACTTTTATTTACCAGACAAACCTGACAAACGACAAGACATCCTCAGACAATTCCACAACACTGTTACCAAGTGGTTTGGGGTCCGGAAGATGCCGGAACACCTGAACTATGGACTGCACTGTTTGCATCATGCATGCATCAGATCTTGATCATTTATGTTCATTGATATTGCGTTCGGAACGCGTTGATCATATCTTTCTGAAAATGTATTGAAGAAGCAATGAGTAGCATTGCTTCTGTCCCAGATGTTCCTGTACCGCCATGTATGTTGATTCCTTGATTAGGAAAGTACTTATGACACTGAGATTGCTACTAGGGAAGCACTTAATGCTTCCAGCACTAAGATTGTTTACATAGAAGCAACCTTGCTTCTATGAGCCACCTTTTGCTTCTATAGCACCGACCAGTACTACAGTAGCACGAACCTTATCCCTGTAGGGCTATATAAAGCCCCCAGTTGTAACAGTTGAGCCTTAAGCTCAACTTAGTTTGCCAATCCCAAATAGTTGACTCCTACCCTGTCTGCAGAGCCCCTCTCATCTTGTTGCCATACTCCAGAAGGATCTAATACCCCTTCCCCTCCATGAGTATTGCTTGCTTGACTCAAGCATATCTGCATTGGTAGGATGTGTTCACAGACATGACCATTGATCTTATTTAAGGCACTTTGGAGCCTTACCAGACACCCCCTTTGCAGGACACCTGGGATAGCCAATACCTGGGACTTAGTCAAACAACACTACGGAAGACCTAGACTGCAACAGTCCATAGAACAATACATCAAAGGATGCGCCAAATGTCAAGAATCAAAAACCAATATACCTAGGAAGAAAGCCACAACCTTTCCACTCAACACACATGTGGAACAAGGCCCCTTCCAATACATATCAATGGACCTTATCATGGACTTACCTAAATCAGAAGGATTCAACAGTGTCCTCACCATTGTCAATCAAGGATGCTCCAAAGCAACAAAGTTCATCCCATGTAACAAAACGATCAACGGACCAGGCATTGCACATGAGTACTTGAAACATCTCGTACCTTGGTTCAGAATTCCCAAAAGAATCATTTCCAACAGAGACCCTCAATTTACATCAAACTTCTCAAAAGCCATGTGTAAGAATCTAGGCATCAAACAAAATCTATCCACCACATTTCACCCCCAAACTGATGGACAAACAGAGAGAATGAATGCCTGGCTAGAACAATACCTAAGGCCCTGGACTGCAACTCATCCTCATTTCTGGGCAAAACTACTCCCCCTAGCCAAATATGCACACAACTCATGGAGGCATGAGACAATACGTCAATTGCCACATGATGTTAGGATTCTCGTGTTCTCTCCAACTATCACTTGTTTCGCTGACTCATCTGTGATTACTTATATGTGTGCTTACTGATTGATTACTGATTGCTTATTGATCCTTGCTTACCGATCCTTGCTTACTGATCCTGATCAGTAATGGCTTACTCATTTTATGACAGATACTAGGAAAGAATGACTCACGTGTGAGTCATTCCTAACATTCTCGAATTGCGCTCTTCATATTAGGATACTACTGGTTCTCAGCTATGT
Source organism: Russula earlei (assembly GCA_025769875.1). Taxonomy (NCBI): domain Eukaryota; kingdom Fungi; phylum Basidiomycota; class Agaricomycetes; order Russulales; family Russulaceae; genus Russula; species Russula earlei. Next base: position 60,662 of record JAGFNK010000018.1, read on the forward strand.
GCACCCCAAGTTTCGTACGAATCGGATCAGTAGTTGTTGGGATACCATATAAATAGTCTGTGGTATCAGGAAGTCGAGCCTTACGCTCGACTTATTAATAATCTTTCAAACAAAACATATTGATTTTGTCTATTCTCTAAAAGAAACAATCTATTCAAGAACTCTAGTGAAAGAGGTCCCTCTCTTCTCTTAAACATTTACTCTTCCTGAGATAATATCAAAGGGATCAAAGTCTAGTGCTTGAACTATATCAAGCAACTCTTTCACTAAGAGTCAGTATAAGACTAAGGTCTTAACATAAGTCGAGTGTACTTACCTTTGCACCAAGTAGGAGCAAAATTCGGATCCCAACTTATGCAGAAGTAGTCATAGGAAGGAACCTGTGTCGGTCAGGAACTCCTCCAAGACTTTATATCCTGGAAAAGAAGGATATAGAACATCGTCAAACCCATTGGTATTTTTGCCGAGAAGTAACTTGTTGGTATCATAACTGAAAGTTAGGCAAAACTGGAGTCAGATTCAATCAGTGCTCCATTCAAGACAGCAAGTAGCGGAAAACGATACGCACGGTTCAAAGGAAGAACTCAAGAACTTTTCCTTGATAGGAGTAGGAGCACGGTGGCACCCTACTGAAAAACCAGAAGGAGGATTTTTTGACTTTCAATTCAACAACGAAGTCCGACCAGCAGAATACATAAACAATCATTGGTACTTCATTGATTGGGACGAAGACGGGTTTTATGTGCTAGAAGACAACTTCATTGCCAACCCAGAAGAATTCGGTCTAGGAACTGAAATCAGGCCCTATACCCCTGGGTGGTTAGTTACAGTAGGAGCAAACTGGAACGAGACATATCTATCACTAGTGTCAGTGAAACAAAGAAATCAGAATCTCCCGAAGATACTCCGGTAATCGAAAAGAACAAGGAGCCAATAGACAAGCTCACCGAACGCTTCGCCACAGCCATAGATTTGACCCAAGCAGCAACTGAAATAATGGCTGCTACCACTCAAATAGCAACACAAACCACCCATTCCATGTCTGGGAATTTGTATGCCACTCATCATGGACCAATGTTAGTCCCCAATATACAACAAGGGGGAGACCCACCGGATGCAGGAGCACCAGGTGGAGGAGGACCTCCCGGAGGAGGAGGAGCACCAGGAGGACCTCCAGGAGGAATACCACCTGGAGGAGGCCCACCCCAAGCAATGATCCCTGGACCAGCTCAAGGAGTCCCTGGAGGAGCAGGGTCAATGAGAGGACAACCACCAGCGATGTTTGCAGGAAATAGGAAGAAGACTATACAGTTCATGAAAGAATTTGAACTGTATAGGATCATGAATTCTCAAAGCAGTGTCATGACAGTACCATATGAAAGGGTAGCCTGCGCCTTGTCCTTTATAAAAGGAGATAAAGTTGATGGATGGGTAATCCAACAACTGGAAACCTTGATAAGAAGAGTACAAGGGGACCATGCAAACCAATTGGCACCAACTCACCTTCGAGAAGATGAAGACCTGTGGTACCTCTTCTCAACGGACTTCCTAAATCAGTGGCATGACAGTACTACCATAGAAGATGCCACAATGAACATCCAACAACTTACTATGAAGGAAGGAGAATTGGATGACTACATCGCAACCTTTAACCAATACCTACTGTCACAAGTACCGGCTCTTCAGACCAGACCAGCAACCGGATAAGCCTACCTGGACAGACCTCACGATTCCCGCGCATCCTTATGACTAACCTAGCCTTGCATGTACCAGCACCTTCCAACGTGTCCTAGTCTCGATTGCCTCGCTACTACCTTGTGTCTGCTATTTGATATAGGATACATTGTCTATATAAACCTGTCCGTAGGAGAGAACAAGCTCTAAGCTTGTTCTCTTGTGAAATATCACTGGATTCAGCTTCCGGACTGTAGGCTTGCAGGGAATCAAGCAATCGTCGCGAAATCTCTTCTATCTCCCTAAGTCTTCGAACGCGAAGACTTATCCATTGACTTTCTACTCTGTGGTACACACTAGCCTTTGCTGTGTTGTCACCGAGATCCCTGAACTCTGCAAGAACTTGTTGTCTCACTCGACTCTGTGCACACATCTCGCGCATGAAACAATTTGTCAGCAACACCGCCCCCAGTCGGTGACATTAGAACAAGCTTACCCTCTCGAACCCCTGACCATGAACCACACGCTCATACAGAATATATCAATTTTTCTTCCAACATGACCACAACCAGAGACTGGAAGACCAAAGGGTACCAAGTCCCAACCATTGAAGGACTAGCTGCCCTTAAATGCCTCTTTGAATTGCTACCTGACTAGGAAAAGAATGTCCCCAGTATAACTATGTTCAACGATGGTGTTGAATTCTATATGATACAGAAGGACAACGTACCCTGGACCAGCTACTATGCCAACTGGATGGGTGCCAAAGTAGCCCTTGGACACCTCTACGGCCTCTGGTTTGAAATCACAAGGCACGGAGACACGTGGGAAGCGACGCGTGTTGCTCACTCGGCCTTCAGACTCCAACAAAGTCCTCTTTGAGGCATTAACATCACTACACTGACAGCCTCAGGAGCACCCCTTCCTAGATCTAGGGCTCCAAGCAACACCTCAACGCCAGGACCGGCCCCGACTACCCACACCCCGATGGAACTCAAGCTGACGACAACGACAAACATTTTCGTCGCCACCACCAACCCCAACCCTCCTCAACCACAGCCCGCGTCATCCGGGACAGCACAACCCCCCACCCGCGCTTCATTCGCCAGGATCGGAGGATGTGGAATACGACCCCCGAGTCCCAATCCTGACCCCAATGACTACGACACACACATGAATCATGACCGCAACACACGCGGCCCCGACTATGGAAAACTCGAGGGAATTCCCCCTGAGTTTTTCAACGGTGATCGCGCCCGAACACACGCGTTTCTAGTCGCGTTTAACAGGTTCATGTCCATGAACCATGATAGTAAAATTGCTGGAGATCCAATCAAGAAATGTGCTTATTTCCTCTCATTGATGAAGGGACCCAAGGTCAAAGGATGGCTCAAAGCCATGGATCAATGGCTTGAAGACGTACAAAATGACCCTACCAACATCCCACTGGGACTCACAGCATGGGAAGCCATGCAACAACAGTTCCACCACGCGTTCACCGACTACGTGGAACATGAAAAGGCCCAAGACAGGCTCAAAGAGCTGAAAATGAAAGATGGCCTTTTGGACGACTATATATCCGAATTCCAACTATTGGCAAGACGCACTGGACTCGACGTCGACGAACCGACAGTCATGAGACTGTTTGCCTGGGGATTCCCATGGTCCCTGGTCGAATCATGCCTCGACCTCAAGGACCCCACATCATTTGTAGATTGGGTCGTGGCAGCACAGAAACATCACAGGGTCTGGATGCGCAAATGTGCAATCTTGTCCGACCACTCTAGCACACGCGGACGCAACTTCAATCAGCCCCAGAATAACAGGCCTTGGGGACGACTTGTTAACTCGGCATGGGCCAACCGCAGGAACAATCAAAACAATGCCACATCTGCACGTCCACACCTCCCACCACACGACCCAAACGCGATGGATACCAGCGCAGGTGCTGCACGTAAGGCAACCACCAAAGCTGAGAAACAAAAACATCGAGAGGAAGGGAGATGCTTTTACTGCTCCCTTTGAGGACACTTGGCTCGTGACTGCCCCACAAAGCAAAAACGCGAGACGACTCGCGCACGTGCTGCCGACACAACCGCCACATCCAAATCTCCCATCGTGGAGATAATCGAGGAAAGCGCAGCAGACAAACTCGCAAAGGCAGCTAAGGCACTTTCTGTAGAAGAAAGAGAGGCCTTTATTATGGCCCTGACAGGAGATAGCGGGGATAAAGAAGAGGATTTTTCAGACGCTTGAGCATAATGGCGATTGCTCGAGCTTTAGGTATCGACTCTATGTACAAGTCTCAAAGAAAGTCAATATCAGTGATGACTACTATTTACATTGGATTGAACAAAGCCGAAAAGAAAGCCCTGATAGACAGCGGGGCCACCGAATGCTTCATATCCCCCAAATTGACAAAAGAACTACACCTGCAAACCAAAGAACTAATTCCAACCAGAAACATCAAGAATGTCAATGGAACGCTTAACCATTCAGGAAAAGTCACCCAAACCGTCCAACTAGAACTGAAACTACTGGGACAAAGACATACACACCAATTCCTGGTTGCAGACATAGGACAAGACGATATCATCCTAGGATACCCATTCCTGGAATCAACTAACCCAAGAATAAATTGGTCCAAAGGAACCATTATGGGGAGAGTCACCCTCAAAGGAGACCAAGAAACTCCAGTGTGGATCAAGGCATTGGTAGACTGGGAAGAAGGTGATGAACTGTGGCTACAAACCCAAATATGTAAAACCACCATAGCACAACAACTGGCAGAATCACAGATACAGGATAAACCAAAGACCTGGCAAGAAATAGTTCCCCTTCAATACCACCAATACAGACAAGTATTCATGGAACAAGAGTCAGAAAGGTTCCCTGGACCAAGGAAATGGGATCATGCCATCGACCTAAAATCGGACGCTCCAACAACAATCAACTGCAGAGTATATCCCCTTTCACCTAAAGAAAAAGAAGAACAGGGGAAATTCCTCAAACAAAACTTATGGCTCAAGCGAATAAGAAGATCTAACTCACCATACACCAGTGGATTCTTCCTTATAAAAAAGAAGGACAGTAAATTTTGACCGGTGCAAGACTATAGGAATCTAAACAAATGGACAATACCCAATGTATATCCACTGCCCTTAATCCCAGAACTTATTCATGCCCTAGCAGGAAAAGAACTCTTTACTAAATTCGACGTTAGATGGGGCTACAACAACATCCGGATCAAAGAAGGAGACGAATGGAAAGCAGCCTTCAAGACCAGTGACAGACTGTTCGAACCTACAGTAATGTTTTTCGGACTAATGAATTCCCCAGCTACCTTTCAGACCATGATGGACAACATTTTTCAAGAAGAGCTCGCACAAGGATGGTTGAAAATCTATATGGACGACATCATCATTGCCACAAAAAGTGATGAAACAGAACACGCACTCAAAGTCAACCACATACTATCTAAACTGAAACAGCATGATCTCTATCTCAAGCCAGAAAAGTGTCGATTCCACAAAAGAAAAGTGGAATACCTCAGAGTAATCATAGGAGAAGGAAAAATAACTATGGACCCCGTCAAAGTCAAAGGAATTAAAGACTGGCCAACCCCATCGACACTAAAAGAAGTCAGAAGTTTTCTGGGATTCTGCAACTTTTATCGAAATTTCATACCCAACTTTTCCATAAAAGCCAGACCACTGAACGACTTAACAAAAAAGAATAAACAATGGGAATGGACGACAAAGGAAGATCAAGCCTTTCAGATCCTAAAAGAAACTTGCATATCCTATCCGGTACTCTGCACTCCAGCATGGACAAAACAATTCATTCTAGACACCGACGCATCGGGATTCGCTATAGGAGCAGTCATATCCCAAGAATATGAAGATGGTCTACACCCAATCGTGTACTATTCCAGGACATTATTAGATGCAGAAAGGAACTACGACGCACATGATAAAGAACTAGCAGCAGTAATTTTCGGATTAAAAAGTGGACAACCATTCTTCCTGGGAGCCAACAAACCAATTAGAATAAGGACAGACCACAAAAACCTTACCTACTTCAAAGAACTGCAAAAATTAACAGGATGACAAGCCAGATGGATGCAATACATGCAAGATTTCAACATCACTATGGAACACATCCCTGGACATACACACACGATCGCCGACACACTTTCTCGTCGCAAAGACCTTAACAAGGGGGTAGAAGAACAAAAAACCACATTACTACCGCCCAAAATCTTTGCACGAAAAACCTACCTACCAGACAAACCCGACAAACGACGAGAAATCCTAAGACAATTTCATGACACCCCTTTCGCAGGACACCCAGGAATAGCTAACACCTGGGATTTAGTCAAACAACACTATGAAGGACCTAGACTACAACAATTTGTAGAACAATATGTCAAAGGTTGCGCCAAATGCCAAGAGTCCAAGACCAATATACCCAGAAAGAAAGCCACGACCTTTCCGCTTGACACACACATTGAACAAGGCCCCTTTCAATACGTATCAATGGACCTTATCACTGACCTGCCCAAATCAGAAGGGTTTGACAGCGTCCTTACCATAGTCGACCAAGGATGCTCCAAAGCAACAAAGTTCATCCCATGCAACAAAACAATCGATGGAACAGGCGTCACACATGAATATCTGAAACACCTCGTGCCCTGGTTTGGCATTCCCAAAAGAATCATCTCCAACAGAGACCCCCAATTTGCATCAAACTTCTCCAAAGCCATATGTAAAAACCTAGGCATCAAACAAAACATGTCCACCGCGTTCCATCCCCAAACAGACGGACAAACAGAACGAATGAATGCATGGCTAGAACAATACCTAAGACCCTGGACCACGACTCATCCTCATTCCTGGGCAAAAATGCTCCCCTTGGCAGAATACGCACACAACTCATGGAAACATGAAACATCATGGAGATCACCACATGAACTCCTCATGGGGTTCAAACCCCAAATCAACATCAATCTAGAAGACAACAATGTGCCTTCATCCACCAATCATCTAAAACAACTAGAAGAGGCAAGACTGGACACTCAACAACTTCTAGAATGTAAACAACAACCCCTAAAACCTGACATCAAGGAAATGGAAGAAGAAACCCTCGTATGGCTAGAAGCGAAGAACCTCAAAACACAAGGAACATGCAAGTTAATGCCTAAAAGATACGGCCCATTTCCTATTACAAAAAGAATTTCCAAAGTCGCATATCAATTACAACTCCCGCCATCAATGAAGATACATGACGTCTTCCACGTCAACCTGCTTCTCCCTTATAAGGAGACGGAGGAATATGGCACGCCGTTCACACGACCTCCACCAACCGTCGAAAATGAGGAAGAATACGAAATTGAAGCAATTCTAGATGCTAGAAAATTTGGACGAACACGTAAACTTCAATATCTCATACATTGGAAAGGATACCCAGCATCAGACGACTCATGGGTCGACCACCACGACCTTAACGCCCCAGAACTCCTGAAAGAATATTACTCTGCTTTGGCTGGACGACCCCACATATAAAAACACCACCTACAAACGATTATCCCTCACCGTTCCATCCCCAATTACTACAACATGACCTCCTCACAGAACTCCCCCACCGCTTCCACCGCTACCCTCATACCTACTTCCCCTTACTCTCCTACACTCATCCACCTACCACTGTCCAGAGAGCCCTCCCCTTCTATGGCGGCAACCATCAATACCAGAATACTCATCCAACGTGCCACACAACACGCCGCGATGATCGTACAAGCACGCGAACTATGGGAAGATGACTCCCTCACTGCTATACTGAGAGCCTTTGGCAATCGGTCCCCTGCTCGAGGGACCAACTCACCTGTCAGAACCCGCAGCCCTTCCTATCATGTTCGCTCCCCCTCACCTGACCCCATTCCAATTCCCCCACGCACTACCACTCCCATCATCCAACAAGTTGAGGACGTCGTTCTACTCAACGAAAACTTCACCCCAATAGACCTCGAAAGAACTCCAACCCCCATCTATGAACCATCTGCTAACCGCGTTCAACCCACAGAACTGGAAGAACTTGGAGAAGGATGGGAAGAAGGAGACCTTGGACTAGACTTACTAATCCCAGACCCAGGCAATGAAGACGACTGTCATGAACCATTCTCCGGAGAGGGCCCTTGAAGGACCCTTCCTTATAAGAGGAAACCCAGCCTCTATGGTGTCACCCTATTCACACGAGCAAAAGGGGTGAGTAGAGGTGTCCACAATATCGCGCGCGCATTGTTGCGCGAGCGATTCTCGGCACAATCGACATACAGCAAGCCCCACTTAAAGGCAGCCCTTCTAGCAACAAAAGACAGTATTAGGGCCTTCCTAAAGACCCGTTGGAACGACCCTAAGAGCTCTACAAGAGGCACTAACCTAGTATCAAAGGCCCTACAATGCGTTATTAGACCGACTCTAATAACTATAGAACGAACTATAAGGCAATACTAAGGACCTTAATAGAAATATTAGGGTCAACTCTAAGGACCCTAATAGAACTATATAAGGGCCTTATAAGATGACACTATTCTCTAACCAAACTACAAGTCCTCAAATGACCGGCCCTAAACTAACTAACAGGAAATGAATCAGGTGCTCGCACGTGTACTAAAGCAGTGAAACACGTGGACAATGGAAGCTCTTACTCATCAAGAGGAGCCTTCTTACTCAGCAGCTTACTGAGCATGACTGAGCATGCTCAGTAAGCATCCTCCAACTTCTTACTCATTACTCTATTGTGCTTGATAACAAGGTTATGACTTGTTCCCTATTTAGCAGTTCTCCTGTAATATATAAGCGCTCAATAAAGTAACGGACAGTCCTCAGACTGTCCATTTGTTTACGGCACTCTCTATCCCTGGGATACTCCTTTAAGGACCGTCCCCTTGTGACTATCCTGGCCCCTTCTCTGCGTGACTGCTCTACTCTCATGGTAACAGTGCCTCTCTGGTACCTGTTACTACTCTGGTCTCTACTCCTTGCCCACGCGGTCCTGGACGTCTATCGACTCGTCTTCGAGCTTACCCCTCGCTCTTGAACTGGATAGTTCAACAGTGAGTCTTGACAACGACACACTACCCCCTTGCTTTGTCCTCCCCGACCTCACACATGGCTTCCCCTCCTTACTGGCCACCTATGGTCCCGGATGTCCCACTCATTGCATTCCCATCCAAGCTCGAGCCGACCCTTACCCTTGTCCTCTCCTTACAAAGAAAGACGCTTTCCTATTCAAGGAAGGCCTCAGACATTCCAAAGCCATAGACAAGGCACTTAGGTTTGAACAAGACCTATCCCTAGAAGCGGAAGTACGTCGCTATCGATTCGCCATAAAGAAAGCACGACAAATGGCAAACAGCCTCGTCACTGCTTGCGAGAGATATCACGACATGGTATGGGAAATAAGAGACTCAGAAGTCAAGTTAGCTAGGGCTAACGCCAAAGCTCGTCTTGAACCACGAGTCTTATTCAGAACCATGCCCCAACTTACTGACCAACAGCACAAAGACACTAAAGAAGCCCTCTCGGACCCATGGTACCAATTCCTCCCTCGACTCTCAGACAAATGCGCCTGGTGTCACGATGGAGGACATGACACGTTTGAATGCCCCAAGATCGCCATCTGCGTTCTTTGCAATCATCATGGACATGTAGCTGACCAATGTAGAAATCCGCATTGACGATGCAAAACCGACAAGATATGTCAAGTCCCTTGCGACCAACTCCACTTCCACATTCATCGCTGCCAATTGACCATCTTCCCTTACGTCGCTTAGACGTTAACAAGGGGGTGATGTCACAAGTACCAGCTCTTCAGACTGGACCGGCAACCGGATAAGCCTACCCGGACAGACCTCACGATTCCCACACGTCCTTATGACTAACCTAGCCTCGCATGTACCAGCACCTTCCAACGTGTCCTAGTCTCGATTGCCTCGCTACTACCTTGTGTCTGCTATTTGATATAGGATACATTGTCTATATAAACCTGTCCGTAGGAGAGAACAAGCTCTAAGCTTGTTCTCTTGTGAAATATCACTGGATTCAGCTTCCAGACTGTAGGCTTGCAGGGAATCAAGCAATCGTCACGAAATCTCTTCTATCTCTCTAAGTCTTTGAACGCGAAGACTTATCCATTGACTTTCTACTCTGCGGTACACACTAGCCTTTGCTGTGTTGTCACCGAGATCCCCGAACTCTGCGAGAACTCATTGTCTCGCTCGACTCTGTGCGCATGTCTCCTGCATGAAACGATTTGTCAGCGACACCGCCCCCAGTCGGTGACACCTACTCATGTCTGGATGGCCTAGAAATACCCAAGGAACAGTCAAATTATTCAGGGATGGGCTTCGAAGAAACTTACATGCTATGATTCTCTGAAGAAGGCCCCTACCTGCAGCTGCAAACCTGGATGCATGGCAAACCATAGCAAGAGAAGAGGCGGCAGCCTTGAATGAAATGAAGAATGCCTTAGGAACATCGGGGAATCTGAGTTCTAGAGCACAATGACTCAAGAATTGGAAGGAGAAGAAAGCCAAGAAGGATCCTAATGCCATGGACATAGATGTGGTCAGAGCTACTTCAAGGCTTAGTGAAGAAGAAAGAAAAAAGCTACAAGCAGAAGGGAAATGCTTTATCTGCAAGAAGGTTGGGCACATGAGCCGTCAATGCCCCCAGAGAAGAAAAAAGGATGACCCTAAACAGAAAGGGAAGGATGTCAAGGCTCGTACCACCGAAGCAGAAGAAGATGAACCTGCAAAGAGCTCCAAGGAAGAAGAACAGCCCCCTGCCTATGACATCAATAGTATTATGGCGGCTATTAAAGGAATGAAGACAGAAGAAAAGGATGCCTTTTTGGACAAAATGATGGCTGATGAGGATTTTTGATAAGCCCAAGGTCGATGGCCAGACTAAGGGCAGCAGTAACTCGCACCGTGTACATTAGGAGAATTGCAACTATGAATGTCCCTTTCTCATTTCACACGGCACAAGGAGTGGCCACAGAAAAGGCTCTACTAGACAGTGGAGCAACAGAAAACTTCCTGGATGAAGATACTTGGAAAAGACTAGGAATAGGAAAACAAGCTCTTTGAGAACCAATGATGGTCCAAAATGTTGACAGAACAGAAAACAAGAAAGGGGAACTGAAACACTTCTGTTGGCTTAGGGTTCATTATAACCAAAGAAACAAGTTACAGAAGTTCTACATCACGTCCCTGGGAGGAGACCGAGTCATATTGGGGTACCCCTTCCTCTGGGAGTTTGAACCAACTATGGATTGGAAAAAGGGAGAACTTAAGGAAGGATCCTTGTGCCTAGAAAGTGCACGACTCAAGTACCTTGACCACTATATCAAATCAAAGCGGTCAAGGAATGCGGAAGGCCCAAAGAGGACCAAGCCTTATATATACAAAAGACTAGTTTAGCTCAAGAATGGGCTAGAGATCAAAATTTGAAGGCTCAAAAATTAACAGAAGAAGATTTGCCCAAAGGATATCGGCGACATGCAAAAGTCTTTTCTAAGGAGGCTTCTTCACGCTTCCCTCCTAGTAGAGAAGAAGATATGAAGATAAACCTATTCCCTGATGCACCTAGATCCTTGGATTGTAAAATTTATCCTCTGTCTCAAGAAGAAAAGGAATACTTGAGGAAATATCTTGAGGAAAAACTCAACAAAGGATACATTAAACCTGGAGCCTCTAACTATGTCTCACTGGTATTCTTTATTGGCAAAAAGGACAGTAGAGAAAAAAGGCTGATCATTGACTAAAAAATTTCCTGGACTTGATGGAACAAAACTCATACTTTTTAAAAATATCCAAGTGCGAGTTTGAGAAAAGAAGTGGGATATTATTCCAGAACTTTAAATTTGGCAGAACGAAACTATGCAGTGTGGGATAGAGAATTCTTAGCACTGGTCGCCACCCTCAAAAACTGGAGGCATCTCTTGCTTGGGTCACCTCATAAGGTAGTGGTCTTTATGGATCACAAAAACCTGATGTACTATCGAGAACCTCAAAAACTGAGGGATCGAGTAGCAAGATATCTTCCCAGAGTGGCTCAATACAATCTGGAATTACGACACCAACCAGGGAAAAGAAATAGGGCAGATGGGCTATCATGAAGACCTGATTACAGATCAGATGTTCCAGAGAAGGAAGAAATCACCGCCTTACCAGATGAACTGTTCATTCAAGTTCTAGAAGTTACGGCTATGGAAGAAAGAGTCAAGCTTGACCAAAGAAAGGAAGAAGGAACAAGACTCCTAAAACGATGGAGAGATCACTACGAACTCAAGATAGTCAATGGACAATTGAGGAAAGATACGGCCTTGGTAGTGACAGGAGGCATGGAAGCATATCAAGCAATCCTTCTGTTGAGATTACCACTGCTTTGGGCAGTCTGATGTAATCACAGCCCAGTCGCGTTAACACGTCGGCTCCCACGGACCGGGCGCTCTCGGCTCACGCGCGTCGCTCACGCGTCGGATCAGCCCGGACCGGCTCAGCTCAGATGCTGCAGCCTGCATATGTTACAATGATAAGTTAATTGATGACAATCGGTAGCTACTAACAACTGATCCTTTATGATACAAGTTGGTAGTTATGATTACTTTGCTTAGAGACGCTTTCGCGTATTTAAGAGGCACTCAATTAGCTAGATCGCTTCAGTTTTGTCTTACACAAACTGAAGTGAGTATTTACTGTTTCCTATCTTATCTATCGCATCTAATCACGCGTTGTAGATATCTTTTGATAGGTATTACTGATTTACAGTTTTGTCTTACACAAACTGAAATATCTTTTGATAGATCTTAAGGATCTTATCGCTCTTATCATAACCTGCGCCCATCTGCTTCAACACCTTTGAGAATATCATGATGGATCGACAGCAGGACATCCAGGGTTGCACAAAACCTATACTGCAATAAGAAGAGATTATTGGTGGCCCAATCAGAGACAAGTGATTCAAAATTACGTCAAAGGGTGCGCAACATGTCAATCAAATAAAACCATCACAAGATGAAATGAGCCACCAATATATCTGATAACGCTCAAAACAGAAGCAACCCCTTTCCAAACTATAGCTATGGACTTCATCACCAAGTTGCCGCTATCAAAAGGATACGATTCCATACTCACTATAACTGATCATGACTGCACCAAAGCAGTCATACTACTCCCCTTTAAAGAAACTATGGGAATGGAAGACCTAGCCAAAATCTATCACAAGAGAGTCTTTCTGTTTGTGGGTTTACCAAACAAAATTATTTCAGACAGAGATATTTGCTTTACGTCAAAGCTTGCCCAAGAAATTTGTTGACAACTCAAAATAGACAGGAATATGAGTACAGCATATCATCCCCAGACCGATGGGCAATCAGAAAGAACCAATCAAATGGTGGAAACTATATTGCGGATATATTGTAATTTCCAGCAAGACAATTGGGCGGACTTGTTGCCAGTAACTCAGTACATTATTAACTCACATACCTCCAGTGCCACACAACAGACACCATACGAGTTGTGGATGGGATTTCTCCCCAAGGCCTACCAATCAACTACAGTAGGAAACTTCCCAAAACTAGAAGAAAGAAAGGAATCATTACAAAAGGCGAGACGGGACGCCCAGAAAGCTATCCTATTGGGGCATAGACTGCTGAAGAAGAAGATAGGGTTTAAACCTTATAAAGAAGGGGATAAAGTATGGTTAGAAGGAAAGAACATCAAAACGTTCCAGCCCATGGCCAAACTAGCCACAAAAAGACTAGGACTGTTCAAAATCAAAGAAGTGATAAGCCCAGTAGCCTACAAATTACAATTACCAGATCGATGGAAGGTGCATGATGTCTTCCATGCTAACCTCTTACATCCATATCAGGAGATGGAGGAATATGGCGCAAATTATGAAGAACTGCCACCAGATGTCGTAAATGATGAACAGGAGTGGGAACTCAAAAACATTTTGGGGTCAAGGCGTGTTGGAAGAAAGAAACAGCTGCAGTATTACGTTTGTTGGAAGGGATACTCCTCTGCTCACAACTCTTGGGAGCCAGCCACAAATCTACACGCCCCCGACCTCATGAAAGACTTTCACAAAGCAAACCCTACAGCCATTAGGACTATAAAAACCTGCATGGAAAGCGACACTGATCCTAGTAGGCCTTCATCCCCCATTGAAGATCTTTGTCGACAACTGAGTCACATCCATATTGACCAACTACTCCCCGTCTTCCTTGACCTTGTTGGTAACAGAATGACTATGTCTACAGATGAACGAGCCTCGCCCTCTTATCATGTCCAAACACCTTCCCCATCTCTCCCCAACCTCGAGTACCTTGACACCGTCGTTCCCCCTGGACCTACAACGGAAGAATCGATTAGTCCTATTCCCATCACATCTAACTCCCCTACGAGTACCTACGTGGACCCCGACATCCCAGGAGAAGGGTGGGAATGCTACGACCCCGGTCAACACCTTGTCCACATCACTATCCCAAATAACTGGCATGAACTCGTCCCAGCCAAATATATTTGATGGGGTGTGGGTGGAAACCAGGGTGCAGAAGAACCATTCATCTGGGGCTGTCAAGGGAAGGACAAGTTGGTCTTTGGAGAACCCTTACATGCGCACCCTAACTACAACCTCTACCCAGAGTTCCTTCCAGAGGGTGAAGAAGAATACCCTGATGTTCTTACAGCCGACATCCCAAATGTCCCTCTCCACATGTTCCACTCTCTCCTCACCTCTGTCACACACACATTGGGTGATGCCGGAGTCAAAGCTGAAATATGGCGCATTAACCAGCATTCCATGCAACTCGCTAGCTTGGCTCGACAAAATCAACTACTTAACGAGCGACAAAACATTATTCAGCAAGAAAGAGATCAATTGGCTCTTGATAGAGCTTGAGCGGAGGATGTCTACCAGGGAGCGCATTCTCGTCTCCGAGCAGCCAAATTCCTCCCTTGTGCACGAGAAATGTGGGCTCTTATCACGAGAGCAAATGGCCCACGAGGCGTTCTGGAGGGTACAGGACTATGGCAAGAGGAGTTCTTCTTACCTGAGGTACAAGTCCTTGTTGCCCGCCATGTTGCAGAAAGAGTTAGAGGAGGGGCTGGAAGCGAAGATTCTCAGAATGACGAGGGAGGAGAAGCAGGACCATCTCCAAGAGCTCATGAGGAGGAAGAGATTGAGCGAGGAAAGTTTTCTCGCCCTCCGACCCCCCCTTACAATGCAGGAATGGCTAAATGGTGGCAGCTCATGTACGAACACAAGTGCCGATGGTGCAGTTGGAAGGGACATTGGGACCGACAGTGCGAAACACCCCACTATGCCTGCATCTCTCGTCGACAATGCATTGTCCCCAACAATCACAAATTCTTCCAGCCCATAGAATGGTGCAGTCATCTGAGGCCACTCTTGCCAGAAGAAAGGACCTTAAGGGGACATTTGCGAGGCACAGTAAGCGTCTTACAAGATGCAGTGGCTAATGCACAAGCAGCATCGACCGCAGTCAATGATCTCAAGATCACCCTCACACGCACATCTTGTGCAGTAGAAGGACTCAAAGGCACACTAACGAGTACCACTGTAGAAACTTCTGCTGCAGAGCAACTTGTGGCAACTGTCTTAAATGACAGTACTATAAACCTGGATACCCCCCTTCCCTCCTTAACTCCAACCCCTATAACCTCACGCCACGCTACACCAGCTGAAGCAAGATCTGGGTCAGAGCCCCCACTTACTGGACAAGGGAGGTGAGGAAGAGGTGGTAACAGACAACCCTCACAACGAAGTGCTCGACTCAGGGGAGAGACCAGTGCTCCCCCAACCGCGAGACGAGGTGGAGGACTCCTGGTCTGAGAAGTTCCCAATGCAGTGCGCCTAGCCTTGACTTCACGACGCATGCCTAGGGCTAGTACCTCTGATCTAGGACTAGCCACGACTCAAGCAGAAATGAAACAATATGAATATTACAAGGAGCTGACTTCTCTAGAATACAGTCCAAAGCGTATCGATAGAGATGTCTCCACCCTCCTCACTGAACGAGATGCTCTGGACATGACTGAAGGATGGGAAGGCGAGTGGGTCGAAGGTTATCATGGAGTAAGTGACTAGGTTGTGCCAGACCTAGTCTAGAGGGGGAATGGTGTTAGGATTCTCATGTTCTCTCCGACTATCACTTGTTTTGCTGACTCATCTGTGATTACTTATATGTGTGCTTACTGATTGATTACTGATTGCTTATTGATCCTCGCTTACTGATCCTTGCTTACTGATCCTGATCAGTAATGGCTTACTCATTTTATGACAGATACTAGGAAAGGATGACTCACGCGTGAGTCATTCCTAACATTCTCAAATTGCGCTCTCCGTATTAGGATACTACTGGTTTTCAGCTATGTGCACCCCAAGTTTCGTACGAATCGGATCAGTAGTTGTTGGGATACCATATAAATAGTCTGTGGTATCAGGAAGCCGAGCCTTACGCTCGACTTATTAATAATCTTTCAAACAAAACATATTGATTTTGTCTATTCTCTAAAAGAAACAATCTATTCAAGAACTCTAGTGAAAGAGGTCCCTCTCTTCTCTTAAACATTTACTCTTCCTGAGATAATATCAAAGGGATCAAAGTCTAGTGCTTGAACTATATCAAGCAACTCTTTCACTAAGAGTTGGTATAAGACTAAGGTCTTAACACATGAACTCCTCATGGGATACAAACCACAAATGAATATCAGTCTCCTGGATAACAACGTACCATCTTCCACTGATCACCTCAAGGAACTAGAAGAGGCTAGACAGGATGCACAACAACTTCTAGAATGAAACAACAACCCTCAAAACCTGACAGACCGGAAATGAAAGAAGGAACCTTGGTATGGTTAGAAGCAAAGAACCTCAAAACACAAGGGACACACAAACTGATGCCTAAGCAATACGGACCTTTTCCAATCACAAAGAAAATCTCCAAAGTCACTTACCAACTTCAATTACCACCATTGATGAAAATACATGATGTTTTCCACATTATTGCCATTTTCAGCGCACTTGGCGGAGTTTGAATTCCACCCAAATCGGCGCAAAAAACCCTCTCAAATGTGCGGGGCGAATATCTCTCGCAAAACAGCTTCAATTCACATAAAACTTATTGTCCCTGAATTGCCTGAATGAGGGCTAGGCAGCCCCATTGTTTTCATGAGATTTGAGTGAGAATTGGTGGAGCTGGTCTCAAGCCACCTCCACATGTGTATTAGATGAATTACAACTCAAAATCACAGTCTATATCTATTATTTTTCCCTCATGTTGTACCCATGGGCTGTCTTGAGGCAGCCCCATAGTGTTTTTGACTCAAGCGTTGTGGTGTGCAACGTCGTTTCCCTCATATCGTGTGACAGTAGCACGGTCATGTGCCCGGAAGGAGCCCCCCCAGGAAGTGCACACCTGAGCCCATGGGGCGGTGAAGTGTGTCCAAGAATGCAGAATGACTTCATAAGACTGAAGCTCCAAAGAGGAGGAGCACCTAGCGGGAACGCGAGAACGCGTTTGTTCATTCGACTGCACTCAGGTTCACACAGATGATAAGAGAACAACAGGGCAACTTTATTCAACATGGTAGCAGATACAGGTTAGAACTAAGGCTAAGGGACAGGAAAAGCACAAAAGACAGGCATATGAAAGGAAATCTAGACGTGAGAAGGGGACCGAAGCTGGACGACATGAGGTATCGAGTCGTGGTCTCTAGCGGCTGTGGTAGTGGCGTGTGGCGATTTGTGAAGGATGGCTGAGGCCAGGTGTGGTGACGAGGGGTGTGGTCGAGTCGCGATGCAAGGAGGGGGAGATGATGCAAAGGAGAGGCTGGAGGGGGGATAGGGAGAGTGCTGGTGGGTGGTAGCTTGGGCGCTGATGGCGCTGCCAAACGCGATTGCAGGTGGGACGATTGGAGAACTTGGATGGCAGATGCGAGGTAGAGGAGCGAGGGGGCGTGGAAGTAGAAAGGGAGAGGGAAGACGGCGGCAGGCTGGGAAATGGACACATAGGCGGCGTGCAGATCTCTGACTAACAAAATGAGAGTCTAGTAAAAAAGGGGAGAAAAGCATACCGAAATGTACAGTAGCAACACTGTCCAATGGCAATGAAGACGGCGGTGTGGTACGGGGCTCTTTGGCTGTGCGTTGGGACTCATTGGTGCATGGTGAAGGTGGGGGCATTGAGGGCGAGGGCATGTGGCGGTTGATGGGGGCGAGGGTGGCGTGCTGGTGGTGACGATGATGATGCTGTGAGGATGAAGAGGAGATGGCACAAAAGGAATACGCACATATGTACTCTTGTAAGTGATTCGCGGCCAGCCATATAGCTGTGTGGGTGAGTCGACATCGAGGCCGTGCGCCTTTGTGACAATTTTGCATGTCTTGTGGTCCATGTGTTTGTGCTGTAGTGAGTTCCCAGGCTTCTGCATTTACATAGGCATAGGACTCTTCCTCCCCATCCTCATCAATAGCAGGAAGGGATGTCTTGGAAGCCTGAGCTCGTGGTTGTGATCGCTTCAGTCGAGTGGGAGTGCCTGAGCTGTCACTTTCATTTCCACCAGTTTTTTTTTGGACAGCCTTCCTTTGGCCAGTAGTACGTGTCGGTGCAGGCCGGCGTTTTGAAGCACATTGCTTCGAGCCCATGAGGGTTTAGGGGGTTGAAATGGAGGGGTAGAGCAAGGTAGGGAAGGGAAGAACGCCCTGTCGTTGTCCTGGAGTAGGAGTGGACAGGTGGACGGTTGATGAATAAGCCACACGACTCTTTATGCACTGTCTCGTCCGTCGCCTCGTCTGTCGCCACAGTAGCCTCAGTCGTGCCAGCTGCCGACTTCACATCAGTCTCTGTCTTAGCCTTGCCTGTACTCGTCAGTTCAGCCCGGTCCGTCATAGCACCAGCATCGCCAGCCACCGCCGTCTCCACCCTGCCCTCAGCCTCAGCCTTCTCAGTCTCAGCTGCCGCCACCACACCCCTAGTTTTGCCACCGTCTCCGTCGCCCCAGCTTCAGATCAGTCAACCGCCGCCACCACGCTCTTAGCCTTGCCAGCCACCTTAGTCTTGTCAGCCGCTGCCGTAGCCTCAGCCTCAGCCACCAACGTCTTAGCGCCACACACCGCCGCCGTCTCACAAGCCACCTGTTACCGAGTGGTTTGGGGTCCGGAAGATGCCGGAACACCTGAACTATGGACTGCACTGTTTCCATTATGCATGCATCAGATCTTGATCGTTTATGTTCGTTGACATCACATTCGGAACGCGTTGATCGTATCTTTCAGAAGATGTACTGAAGAAGCAATGAGTAGCATTGCTTCTGTCCCAGATGTTCCTGTACCGCCACGTACATCGATTCCTTGATTGGGGAAGCACTTAATGCTTCCAGCACCGAGATCGTTTACATAGAAGCAACCTTGCTTCTATGAGCCGCGTTTTGCTTCTATAGCACCAACCAGTACTACAGTAGCATAAACCTTATCCCTGTAGGGCTATATAAAGCCCCCAGTAGAAACAGTTGAGCCTTAAGCTCGACTTAGTTTGCCAATCCCAAACAGTTGACTCCTACCCCGTCTGCAGAGCCCCTCTCATCTTGTTGTCATACTCTAGAAGGATCTAACACTCCTTCCCCTCCACGAGTATTGCTTGCTTGACTCAAGCATATCTGCATTGGTAGGACGCGTTTATAGACGCGACCATTGATCTTAATTAAGGCACTTTGGAGCCTTAACATAAGTCGAGCTTCTATCACAGACATCACTGTGAAAGCGAACCAGAAATAGGCAGGAAGCCTAAAGACTAGGATCTAGTCATCATACGGTCAGCAACCTACGCTGAAGTAGTCAAGGGGGAGAATCTATACAGACCTCTCCACGACAAGAAGAAGGTGTACTACGTGACTCTCGACGAGCAGCACGGTTGGACACATGCATACTTCTGTAAAGACCCCTACTGTCATTGGCATAGACAGTGGTAAGAGGGCAGACAAGTCCCGACTCCCTAGGAAAGGCAGTGGCGAGTGGACAAACTGGAAATCGAAGGAGAACATAGCATACACGTAAAGTTCAACCAGAAATCAAAGCAAGGAACCAAATTTGGTTGGTTCAAAGCTAGAGAGAGGGACAATCTACCCTCAGGAATCAAAGGAACTGCCATCTGGTGTTGGGCAGACCAGGAAGGGCCTAACAGATACGAGGTCCGATACAAAGGAAGCTACCTTCCTTGTGAATACATCAACGATCAGTGGTACTTTGTTGATTACCACAAAGGACGTCCCTACGCAGGAGAGGACGAAGACATCGACGAATATAAGGTCCTAGGTTTAGGAACCAAGACAGATCCTTATACTACTCATTGGGAACCCAGAAGCCCAGTGGTAGACGACCCAGCTCCATTGATACAAAAGTCATCAAGTGGAGAAACAGAACAGTCAGACCCTCTGACTACAGATCAGAAAGCAGAAGCACCAGAAGTATTGGAGCTAGCTGAAAGACTAGAGCAGACAGTACACGTCTCACCCATTGAACCAACAATCATTGAAGAGCCAGAAGAATCAGTCGAAATGGCTACCATTGCAGCAACGCAGACAGCCACCATTGCCACCCAGACAGCAGGTGGAAGAGCAGGGCCCACCATCGTAGTAAACCCTGGAGGTGGTCCACCTGGAGCAGGAGGACCACCTGGAGGTGGAGGAGTCCCCTTCGGACCCAGAGGTCCACCAGTACCAGGAGGAGGCCCACCCGGAGGAGGCCCTCCAGCAGGGGGACCACCGGCAGCACCTCCTGTAGGACCAGGGGCGAATCTGGCACCTCAGCCGGCACCAGGCCCCCATGGGGGCAACGGATCTCTAAAAGGAGACCCTCCTGAAGTCTTTAAAGGAGACAGGAAAAAGACAAAGTACTTTGTCCAGGATTTCAATCTATGGAATCTGCTCAACAGCAACAACCCGAGCATGACTATTCCAATGAAGCGAGTAGCCCTAGCTCTCACCTATATCAAAGGAGAGAAAGTACATGAATGGGTGGTCAATCAAACGAACCTGGTAGAAGCAAAAAGAAATGGGGACCCGCCGTCTCCTTATGCACCAGTGCAGCTAGATCCAACTGACATGCTCTTTTGGACCAAATTTGTGGATGACTTCTTCAGAGAATTCAAAGACACCACAGAGCCTGAAGACGCTTTCATGGAGCTACAACAATTGTCCATGTCTAATGCAGCATTGCTGGATGACTATACCAGCAAATTCCTTGTTCTGCTCAGTAAAGCAGGATGGGACCAGAACTCACCAGGAGCAGTCAAAGCCTACAAGGCTGGCCTAATCACCTGGCTGGTGCGACGAATCTACAATCGACCAGTCAGAGACATACCTGCCATCAATGATCTACGAGCATGGATCAATGCTGCTAGGGAAGAACAGGCCAGAGACCAGCTCATGAAAGCCAATATTGGATCTGGAGGTGGATTGTTGACCACCAGGGAAAATCACATGAAATCCCTACAGACTGGGAAAAGGCGAAACCAAAGAGATCCAAATGCAATGGAAGTGGACTCAGTATCCACTGATGCAGCAAGGACCAAGCGACGTCCCCCTCTGACAGAGGAAAAGAAGAAACTGCTAGCAGAAGGGAAATGTTTCATCTGCAAGAAAGCAGGGCATATCAGTCGGAACTGTCCTGACAAGGACAGAGTCAAGAAGAAATCAAGTAACCCAAGGGACAAAGGGAAAGCTCGAGCTCTGGAAACAGAAAAGGAGGACGACTCGGGGGACAGTGGAAATGAAAGCACTGTCTCCGGACGATCTACATCTCCCCCTCCTACTTATAACAAGAGCTCCTCCTCGGTGTCCATAAAGAAGATGTCCACCAAACAGAAGGAGGACTTGTTGGAAGAACTGATGGAACAGGGTTTTTAGGAACACCTAAGTCGACGGCCTGGCTTAGGAAGAATAGTGTGTTGCAAGTGTACATTAGAAGACTGAATGCTATGAATATTCCATTCACTTTCGTCACTGCACACACAAAGGCCGAGGAATCTGCTCTACTGGACAGTGGAGCAACAGAGAACTTCATTGATCACTCAGCTTGGAAAAGACTGAAGATTGGGAAACAAGAACTACATGAACCTATGTTAGTACAAAACGTCGACGGAACCCAGAATAAGCAAGGGGAACTCACCCACTACTGCTGGCTTCGCATCCGATATAAGGAGAAGGAGAGCTTGCAAAGGTTCTATCTCACAGATTTAGGAACGGATCGAGTCATCCTGGGATATCCCTTCCTATATGAATTCGACCCCGCCATCAACTGGAAGAAAGGACAGGACAGCTGATGGAAGGAATGGTACAGATTGAGACTGCTCGATACAAGTACCTGGATCTCTATGTCGCAAAACTCCAAAAGTGAGCACGAGATGAAAACCAACAATTGAAGAAAGGGGAAGCCATTTACCTACAAAAGACGACTATTGCTCAGAAGTGGGCCCAGCAGTCGATTAAACCACAGGAAGGAGAGGATCCCCTTGCCAATGTTCCAAAGCAATTCCACCGCTTTGCAGATGTCTTCTCAGAAGAGAAGTCCCAGAGGTTCCCACCACCAAGGGAACCAGACATGCAGATAGAGCTGTTACCTGACACACCAAAGGAACTAAACTGCAAAGTGTACCCCCTAACACGAGATGAGCGAGAATACCTCAAGAAATTCCTAGCTGATGAAGTAGAGAAGCGATACATCACTCCAGGTCCATCCAGCTACACATCTCCAGTGTTCTTCATTGGCAAGAAGGACAGCAAGGAGAAGAGGATCATTGTAGACTATCGACGACTAAATCAGTGGACCAGACGAGACAATGAACCTTTACCGCATCTGGAACAAGAGGTGGAAAGACTCCGAGGGAAAAAGGTCTTCTCCAAATTCAATATACAATGGGGATACAATAATGTGCGGCTGGCAGAAGGAGATCGCTGGAAGGCAGCCTTCAAGATGCCATATGGAACCTACCTGCCCAACGTCATGTATTTTGGGCTCAAGAACGCACCAGCCTTCTTTACTAGGCTGATGAGAAGAGACTTTGATGACTGGCTGGACCAATGGGCAGAATACACGGTCAACTATCTGGATGACTTTGGAATTGCCACGGGGGACAGTCCTGAACAACTAGAAATCCATGAGCAATGTGTCAACGAACTACTCACACTGATGCAGAAGAAGTCATACTTCCTGAAACCCCAGAAATGCCAGTTCATGGTGCGAAAACTAACCATGCTAGGATGGGACATAGACGAAGGGAAGATGAAGATTGAGGCCTCCAAAGTCCGAGGAATCACGGACTGGCCTCGGGAAATCAAAGACATACACGAAGTGCGCAAAGTCATGGGAGTCCTCAGTTACAATAGGGCTTTCATTTGAGGATTCAGTCAGATTGCTCGACCCATCATTGCCTTGACAAAGAAAGGGGTGCCATTTGAATGGACCCAAGAATGCAAAGATGCTCTGGAATGACTTATCCAGATAGTATCTTCTGACCCTGTCCTGCTCCATCCTGATGAGGAGCGACCCTTTGAACTGGAAGGAGACACGTCCAATTATGCCATTGGAGCAGTATTATTCCAGAAGGACGAACAAGGAAAGAGGAGGCCAATAGGTTACTTCTCAGCAGCCTTGAAACAAGCAGAGAAGAACTACGACATATGGGACAAAGAGTTCTTAGCCATGGTGCGAGCCTTGAAACACTGGCGACACCTGCTCATGGGAGCAAAGCATAAGGTGGTGGTCTATACAGACCATGCGAACCTGTTGCATTACCGACACCCTCAGCGAATAAATGGTCAAGTGGCAAGATACATTACCTTCTTGGCGGACTTTGACTTAGAATTGAAACATCAGGCAGGGGCAAGGAATAAAGCAGATGCCCTGTCAAGGAGACCTGACCTTGACAATGGACAAGGGGATAAAGAAGAAGTGGTCGCGCTACCTGACCATCTTTTTATTCAAGTAATGCACACTGCTGCATTGGAAGAACGAATAAAGAACCAACAAGGGGAAGAAAGACACCGATTAAAGTTACTTGATTGGGTACAGAGACACCGACTGGAGAAGCGACATAACTTATGGTGGAAGAATGAAGCCTTGGTGGTTACAGGTGACGAAGGAACCCACAGGACGTTACTGGAACAGTATCATGACAGTCCCACAGCAGGACACCCAGGGAAAGCTAAAACATTACTGGGAATGATGCGATACTACTGGTGGCCCACCATAAGACGCTTTGTCGACCGATATGTGGAAGGATGCGCAATTTGCCAAAGTAACAAGTCAGACACTCATCCAAATCGACCTCCCTTGTATCCCATTCCACCGGAAGAAGGGGCTACTCCCTTCTCAACTGTCAGCATGGACTTTGTGGTTGAATTGCTGAAGTCAAAGGGATGCGACAGTATATTGACTGTCACTGACCATGATTGTACTAAAGGCGTCATCTTGCTTCCTTGCAAAGAAGAAATGGATGCAGAAGAGCTAGCACAGCTCTACAAGGACAGAATATTCCCATTTGTGGGAGTACCAAGCAAGATCATATCCGATCGAGATAAACTAATAAGTTCCAAGTTCATTAGGGAACTTTGCGACCAGCTGCATATCAAACAGAATATCAGCACTGCCTACCATCCCCAGACAGATGGACAATCAGAAAGAACGAATCAGACAATGGAAACATCGCTAAGAATCTTTTGCAACCACCAACGAGATGATTGGGTGGATTGGCTGCCTCTGGTGCAATACACGATGAATTCTAACGTTTCAGAGACAACCAGACAATCCCCTTTCTTCTTATGGATGGGCTTTACGCCCAAAGCACACCAGCCAAATCGGGGAAGCAAGATACCAAGAATAGACAATTGGAAAGTCCGGATCCAGGAAGCGAGATCACAGGCACAAGAAGCGATGAAGATCGCTTCCCTAATGTGGAAGCGAAGAAGTAGTTTCCAACCTTATCAGAAAGGAGAAAGGGTATGGCTCGACAGCACCAACCTAAAGATGACACATCCTACAGTGAAACTACACCCAAAACGATATGGGCCCTTTGAAATCACGGAGGTGATTAGTCTGGTGACATACAGATTGGATCTCCCTAGCCGCTGGAGGATCCATAACGTGTTTCATGCCTCCTTATTAACACCTTACAAGGAAACCGAGGAGCATGGGGCCAACTACACCAATCCAGAAGCAGAATTGGTGGAAGGAGAAGAGGAATATGAAGTAGCAACGATTTTAGGTTCGAGACGAACTGGAAGGAGGAAACAACTGGAGTATCAAGTCCGGTGGGAAGGGTACTCCGAAGCCCATGACTCTTGGGAGCCAGTAGAGAACATCAAAGCGTCTAGACTAATAGGGGAATATCACAGAAGGAACCCCACAGCCATACGGGTTATAAAAGTCCAGCGAAAGATGCCCTCTACTTCCTCATCCCCATATCATCGCTCACAAATGTCCCAAACTCCCACTAACGAAATCATTCCCCAATCCGACCTCTCTGGTGCAGAGGGGCCACTTGAAATCACCACTCCTAATGCTTCCCTCCTCGCCTTCTTCCAAAAAATGGATGGACATAGCACTGGAGAAGGAGAAGCAGATATGCGTCCTCTCGAATTTGGACCCCCTGCTGACCAAGTCGACGTCCAGCCTGGGGATTGGGAAGAGACGTCCCCTACCAGCACTCTTGACCAGGATACCCACCCTGGAGAGCCTTGGGTACGATGGGACGCTGACAGACACCACACAGGGATTGACATCCCTGATGGCATGACTTGGGGCAACAAACCGGCCAGGTATGTGGCCTATGACGTTGCCTTGGGAGAGCCGAGAGTGAGGGGGAAGAATGGAGAAGGCCATGCAGACTATGGCGAGATCCTCCAGGCCACCCCTTGCTATAACCTCTATAACTATGGCCAAGACGAACATGACTTAGACTGCTTTGACACAGAAAGGCAGTTTGAAGGGCACTGGAGACAGACCCTCTACCTGCTAGGCGACTATGGGCTGCAGGCAGAAATCTACCGCTTAGACCATCTTTACACCTTACAAGAGACGCTGGAAGCTAACTATAAGGTGCTCGAAGAAGAAGAGAAGCAGCTGCGCTACAAGCTCAGCAAGTACCTAGCCAAGAAGCGAGGAGTAGAGAGAGGCAGGGCTGAAGCCAAGGAGAGAATGGCGGCAGCCAAAGTACGCTCACGTTGTTGGGAGTTCATTGAAGCAGGCTGTAGCCAGGGAGAAACCCCTCCAGGTGTCTGGGCTGAAGAACTCCTCACCAACTATCGGGCTGGGCAGCCCACTCCCCCTCTACCCATCTTCGTCCCTCAGCTGCCATTGGCAGACATCACTCAGGGGTATGCTACCCCCGACCCAGAACCAGTACCAGCCAGCCCCACACCTACGACGGTGCTAGGGTATTCAGAAGAGGAGATGGGCGTCCTCCAAACCATGTCCGGTATGCGCCTTCGAGGAGGAGCAGGATTGGAAGCATCACCAAACCCTTCCCCCCAGAGCTCTATCTATTACCATTCCTATAGCAGCAGTGGGGAAGCATCTACTGCAACGGCTGACTTCATTCCAGAGCCTCAGCAACTGAACATGATAGAAGGGAGGAGGAAAAGGAACCGATGCAAGTATTGTGGCGAGATAGGACATTTTGACAAGTACTGTCCCCTACCCCACCAATATTGCCACGACCAACTGGCAGCAGACGCTGCCTCACATTGCCTAGTGCCTCCCTATCATCGCAGCTATGCCCCAGTCAGATCATGCCCCTTTCACCGAGGATGGGAACTGGGACACCCGAGCAGGAAGAGGAAGTCCGACCAGGAGAGGGAGGACACGGCTAACCCACGCATCTTGCAGGTAGCGAAAGGAGAAGGGTCCAGGACCTTTCAAGAACCTTTCACTACGACTCCTCTTCGCTCAGACACACCTCCAGTCCGGAGGTTACCTAGGGACTCTGACAGACTCCCACAGATCATGTCTCCTTCAGCCACCGCTAAGGAGTCAGAGGCGATAGTGGCCTTAGCATTGGCTGCCTATGAGGCAGCAGAAGAAGGCCGATACACCTTCACCGCATCACCTCCTCCCCTTGATGATGATGGCGTTGACCCCACCACTCGATTTTAGAATCGTTGGTGTGTGGGACCACCAATCTGAAGGAGGGGTAATTGTCACAAGCACCGGTCCCTCGGACCGAATTGGCAACCGGACAAGCCTACCCAGACAAGCCTCATGATTCCCGTGTGTCCTTATGACTCATTCAGCCTCGCATGTACCACTACTTTCCAGCGTGTTCCAGTCTTGATCGTCTTGTTGTTACCGCATGTCTACTATTTGATATAGGACACAGTTGTCTATATAAGCCTGTCAGTAACAGAGAACAAGCCCTAAGCTTGTTCTCTTGTGAATATCACTGGATTCTAGCTTCGGGACTGTAGGCTTGCAGGGAATCAAGCAAACGACTCAGAAACTTCTTCCAACCTGTAAGTCTTCGAACGCGAAGACTTATCTGTCATCTCTCCACTCCGCGGTACACACTAGCCTTCGCTGTGTTGTCACCGAGATCCCCGACCTTCGCGAGAACTCGTCGTCTCGCTCAACTCAGTGCGTACGTCTCGCGCGTGAATCGATTTGTCAGCGACACCACCCCCAGTCGGTGACATTAGAACAAGCTTACCACCCGAACCCTTGATCCCGAACCACACGCTCGTCAGAAAATATATCGATTTCTTCCAACATGACTACAACTCGAGACTGGAAGACCAAAGGGTACCAAGTCCCAACCATTGAAGGACTGGCTGCCCTCAAATGCCCCTTTGAGCTACTGCCTGACCAAGAGAAAAACGTCCCCAGCATAACTATGTTTGACGATGGTGTCGAATTCTACACAATACAGAAAGACAGCGTACCATGGACTGGGTACTATGCTAACTGGATGGGTGCCAAAGTTGCCCTGGGTCACCTCTACGGCCTTTGGTTCGAAATCGAAAGGCGAGGAGACTCGTGGGAAGCGACATGCGTCGCTCGACCGGCTTTTAGACTTCAACAGAGTCCCCTCCGAGGCATCAATATTACCACACTGACAGCCTCTGGAGCACCCCTCCCTAGGTCTAGAGCTCTGAGCCTCGCCCCAACGCCAGGACCGGCCCCCACCACCCACGCTCCAATGGAGCTCGAACCAACGACAACGACGAACGTTTTCGTCGCCGCCGCCAACCCTGACCCCGTCCAACCACAACCCGCATCATCTGGGACGGCACAACCCCCCACTCGCGCCTCATTCCCTGGAATGGGAGGCCGCGGAATACGACCCCCGAGCCCTGACCCCAACCCTGACGACTACGACACTCGCGCAGATCGCGACCGCAATGGACACGGCCCCGACAATGGAAAACTTGAGGGAATTCCCCCCGAGTTTTTTAACGGCGATTGCGCGCGGACACACGCATTCCTAGTTGCGTTCAACAGGTTCATGTCCATGAACCACAACAGCAAAATTGCCAGAGACCCGATCAAAAAGTGTGCTTATTTCCTCTCACTGATGAAAGGACCCAAAGTGGAAGGATGGCTCGAAGCCATGGATCAGTGGCTTGAAGACGTACAAAACGACCCCACTAATATTCCACTCGGGCTGACAGCGTGGGAAGCCATGCAACAGCAATTCCATCACACATTCACCAACTACGCGGAACACGAGAAGGCCCAAGATCGACTCAAAGAATTGAAAATGAAAGATAGCCTGCTTGACAACTATATATCTGAATTCCAACTGCTGGCCAGGCGTGCAGGACTTGATGTCAATGAACCAACGGTCATGAGACTATTTGCGTGGGGACTCCCATGATCCTTGGTCGAATCGTGCCTCGATCTCGAAGACCCCACCTCTTTTATGGACTGGGTTGCAGCAGCACAGAAACATCATAGGGTCTGGATGCGCAAACGCGCAATTTTATCCGACCATTCCAGCACACGCGGACGCAACCTCAACCAACCTCAAAACAACAGACCTTGGGGACGACTCGTCAACTCGGCCTGGGCCAACCGCGGGAACAACCAAAGCAACGCCACACCCGCACGTCCACGTCTCCCACCGCGCGACCCAAACGCGATGGATACCAGCGCAGGCGCCGCTCACAAGGCAGTCACCGAGGCCGAGAAACAAAAGCATTGCGAAGAAGGTCGATGCTTCCACTGTTCTCTCCGAGGACACCTGGCTCGCGACTGCCCCACGAAACCGAAATGCGAGACGACTCACGCGCGTGCCGCAAACACGACCACTACCACATCCGAATCCTCTGTTGTGGAAGTAATTGAAGAAAGCACAGCCGACAGAGTCGCGAACGCAGCAAAGGCAGCAAAGGCGCTTTTGGTAGAAGAGAGGGAAGCCTTTATTAAAGCCTTGATGGGAGACGAAGAGGACAAAGAACAGGATTTTTCGGACGCTTGAGCATAACGGCAATTGCTCGAGCTTTAGGTATCGATTCCATGTATAAGTCTCAAAGAAAGTCAATATCAGTGATGACAACTATTTACATTGGATCGAACAAAGCCGAAAGAAAAGCCCTAATAGATAGTGGGGCTACTGAATGCTTCGTATCTCCCAAGACGATAAAAGAACTACACCTACAAACGAAAGAATTAATCCCGGCCAGAAACGTCAAAAACGTCGACGGAACACTCAATCGTTCAGGAAAAGTTACTCAAACAGTCCAACTGGAATTGAAACTACTGGGCCAAAAACATATACATCAATTCCTGGTCGCAGATATAGGACAAGACGACATCATCCTGGGATATCCGTTCCTAGAGTCAACAAACCCGAGAATAAATTGGTCCAAGGGAACCATCATGGGAAGAATCACCCTCCAAGGAGACCAAGAAACTCCAGCATGGATCAAAGCGTTAACGGACTGGGAAGAAGGTGACGAACTATGGTTACAAACTCAAATACGTAAAACTACCATAGCGCAACAACTGGCAGAATCACAGGTACAAGGAAAAACACAAACTTGGCAAGAAATAGTCCCCCTTCAATACCATCAATATGGACAAGTATTCATGGAACAAGAATCAGAAAGGTTCCCCGGGCCAAGAAAATGGGATCATGCTATCGACTTGAAATCAGACGCTCCAACAACGATCAACTGTAGGGTATATCCCCTCTCACCGAAAGAAAAGGAAGAACAAGGAAAATTCCTCGAACAAAATTTACGACTTAAACGGATAAGAAGATCCAATTCGCCATACGCCAGTGGATTCTTCCTTATAAAAAAGAAAGACGGAAAATTTCGACCAGTACAAGACTATAGAAATCTGAACAAATGGACAATACCCAACATATATCCACTGCCTTTAATTCCAGAACTTATCCATGCTCTAGCAGGAAAAGAACTTTTCACCAAATTCAACGTCAGATGGGGTTACAATAACATTCGAATCAAAGAAGGAGACGAATGGAAAGCAGCCTTCAAAACTAGCGATGGACTATTCGAACCTACAGTAATGTTCTTCAGACTAACAAATTCCCCAGCCACCTTTCAAACCATGATGGACGACATTTTTCAAGAAGAACTCGCACAAGGATGGTTAAAAATCTACATGGACGACATCATCATTGCCACACAAAATGACGAGACAGAACACGCGCTCAAAGTCAACCACATACTGTCCAAATTGAAACAACACGATCTCTATCTTAAACCAGAAAAATGTCAATTCCACAAGAAAAAGGTAGAATACCTTGGAGTAATCATAGGAGAAGGAAAAATAACTATGGACCCTGTCAAAGTCAAAGGGATTAAAGACTGGCCAACACCGTCAACACTAAAAGAAGTCAGAAGTTTCCTAGGATTCTGTAACTTCTATTGAAACTTTATACCTAACTTTTCCATAAAAGCAAGACCACTAAACAACTTAACAAAAAAGAACAAACAGTGGGAATGGACAACGAAGGAAGACCAAGCCTTTCAAATCCTAAAAGAAACCTGCGTATCCTACCCAGTACTCCGCACTCCAAATTGGACGAAACAATTCATCTTAGACACCGACGTGTCGGGATTCGCTATAGGAGCAGTCATATCCCAAGAGTATGAAGATGGTTTACACCCAATCGCATACTATTCTAGGACACTACTAGATGCAGAAAGGAACTACGATGCTCACGACAAAGAACTAGCAGCAGTAATATTCAGATTAAAAAGTGGACGACCATTCTTCCTGGGAGCCAATAAACCAGTTAGAATAAGAACAGACCACAAAAATCTTACATATTTTAAAGAACCACAAAAACTAACAGGACGACAAGCCAGATGGATGCAATATATGCAAGACTACAACATCACCATGGAACATGTCCCTGGACATACACATACAATCGCTGACACACTTTCACGTCGCAAAGACCTTAACAAGGGGGTAGAAGAACAAAAAACCACGTTACTACCACCCGAAATCCTCGCACGAAAAACCTACTTACCAGACAAACCCGACAAGCGACGAGAAATCCTGAGACTATTTCACGACACTCCCTTCGCAGGACACCCTGGAATAGCCAACACCTGGGACTTAGTCAAACAACATTATGAAGGACCTAGACTACAACAATTCGTAGAACAATACGTCAAAGGTTGCGCCAAGTGTCAAGAGTCCAAAACCAACATACCCAGAAAGAAAGCCACGACTTTTCCACTCGACACACATGTTGAACAAGGCCCCTTTCAATATGTATCGATGGACCTCATTACCAATCTACCCAGATCAGAAGGATTCGACAGTATCCTCACCATAGTCGATCAAGGATGTTCCAAAGCGACAAAGTTCATCCCATGTAACAAAACAATCGATGGAACAGGTGTTGCACACGAGTATCTAAAACACCTCGTGCCCTGGTTTGGTATCCCCAAAAGAATCATCTCCGACAGAGACCCTCGATTCGCATCAAACTTCTCCAAAGCCATATGCAAAAATCTGGGGATCAAACAAAACATGTCCACCGCATTCCACCCCCAAACAGATGGACAAACAGAACAAATGAACGCGTGGCTAGAACAATACCTAAGACCCTGGACCACGACTCATCCTCATTCCTGGGCAAAAATGCTTCCTCTGGCAGAATACGCACACAACTCGTGGAAACATGAAACATCACAGAGATCACCACACGAACTCCTCATGAGGTTCAGACCCCAAATCAACATCAACTTGGAAGACAACAATGTACCCTCAGCCACCGATCATCTAAAATTACTAGAAGAAGCAAGACTAGATGCTCAACAACTTCTAGAACGCAAACAACAACCCCTAAAACCAGACATCGAGGAAATGGAAGAAGGAACCCTCGTATGGCTAGAAGCAAAGAACCTCAAAACACGAGGAACACGCAAGTTAATGCCCAAAAGATATGGTCCATTCCCTATCACGAAAAGAATTTCCAAAGTCGCGTATCAATTACAACTTCCGCCATCGATGAAGATACACAACGTTTTCCACGTCAACCTACTTCTCCCCTATAAGGAGACAGAAGAATATGGCACGCCGTTTACACGACCTCCACCAACCGTAGAAAACGAGGAAGAATACGAAATTGAAGCAATTTTAGACACAAGAAGATTCGGATGGACATGTAAACTTCAATACCTCATACACTGGAAAGGATATCCGGCATCAGATGACTCATGGGTCGACCATCGTGACCTCAACACCCCAGAACTTCTAAAAGAATACTACTCCGCTTCGGCTGGACGACCCCAAATATAAAAACACCACCCATAGACGACTATTCCCTACCGCACTACCCTCCAACAAACATGTCTTCCACTCAGAACTCCCCCACTGCTTCCTCTACCACTCTAGTACCCACTCCACCTTACTCCCCCACTCTCATCCACCTACCGCTGTCTCGAGAACCATCCCCCTCGACGGCAGCCACTATTAACACCAGACTACTCATCTGACACGCTGCACAACACACCGCCATGATTGTCCAAGCACGCGAACTATGGGAGGACGACTCCCTTACCACGATACTACGTGCCTTCGGCAATCGATCTCCCACTCTAGGAACCAATTCGCCTATCAGGACTCGCAGCCCGTCTTATCACGTCCGCACTCCCTCACCTGACCCTATCCCAATTCCCCCACGCACCACTACACCCATCATCTGACAAGTCGAAAACATCGTTTTACTCAACAAAAATTTCGCCCCGATAAACCTCGAAAGGACACCACCTCCCGTCTATGAACCACCCACCAACCATGAACAGCGCTCAGAACTAGAGGAACTTGGAGAAGGATGGGAAGAAGGAGACCTAGGACTGGAGTTACTAATCCCTGATCCAGGAAACGAAGAGGATACTCTTCCCCCTCGTTTCGTCCTTCCTGACCTTACACATGGCTTCCCCTCCCTCCTAGCCACCTACAGCCCCGGATGTCCCACTCACTGCATTCCCATTCGAGCTCGAGCTGACCCCTACCCTCGCCCTCTTCTTACACAGAAGGACGCTTTCCTATTCAAAGAAGGTCTCCAACATACTAAGGCTATAGACAAGGCACTTAGGTTCGAACAGGACCTGTCACTGGAAGCCGAAGTACGTCGCTATCGGTTTGCCATAAAGAAAACACGACAGATGGCAAACTCCCTTGTCGCTGCCCGAGAAAGATATCACGACATGGTATGGGAAGTAAGAGACTCGGAAATCAAGCTAGCCAGAGCTAACGCCAAGGCCCGCCTCGAACCACGAGTCTTGTTCGGGACCATGCCTCAACTCACCGAACAAGAGCACCAAGATGCTAAACAAGCTATCCAAGATCCATGGTATCAATTCTCCCCCCGACTCTCCAACAAATGCGCTTGGTGCCACGACGGAGGACATGATACCTATGAATGTTCCAAAATTGCCATCTGTATCCTCTGCAATTGTCAAGGACACATAGCTGACTATTGCCGAAGCCCTCACCGACGATGCAGACCCGAGAAAATATGTCGAGTCCCTCGCAATCAAATCCACTTTCATACCCACCACTGTCGCTCTACCATCCAACCCTACGTTGCCTAGACGTTAACAAGGGGGTGATGTCACAAGCACCGGTCCCTCGGACTGAATTGGCAACCGGACAAGCCTACCCGGACAAGCCTCACGATTCCCACACGTCCTTATGACTCATTCAGCCTCGCATGTACCACTACTTTCCAGCGTGTTCCAGTCTTGATTGTCTCGTTGTTACCGCATGTCTACTATTTGATATAGGACACAGTTGTCTATATAAGCCTGTCAGTAACAGAGAACAAGCCCTAAGCTTGTTCTCTTGTGAATATCACTGGATTCTAGCTTCGGGACTGTAGGCTTGCAGGGAATCAAGCAAACGACTCAGAAACTTCTTCCAACCTGTAAGTCTTCGAACGCGAAGACTTATCTGTCATCTCTCCACTCCGCGGTACACACTAGCCTTCGCTGTGTTGTCACCGAGATCCCCGACCTTCGCGAGAACTCGTCGTCTCGCTCAACTCAGTGCGTACGTCTCGCGCGTGAATCGATTTGTCAGCGACACCGCCCCCAGTCGGTGACAGTAATGTTACTGAGTGGTTTGGGGTCCGGAAGATGCCGGAACACCTGAACTATGGACTGCACTGTTTCCATTATGCGTGCGTCAGATCTTGATCGTTTATGTTCGTTGACATCACATTCAGAACGCGTTGATCGTATCTTTCAGAAGATGTACTGAAGAAGCAATGAGTAGCATTGCTTCTGTCCCAGATGTTCCTGTACCGCCACGTACGTTGATTCCTTGATTGGGGAAGCACTTAATGCTTCCAGCACCGAGATCGTTTACATAGAAGCAACCTCGCTTCTATGAGCCGCGTTTTGCTTCTATAGCACCAACCAGTACTACAGTAGCATAAACCTTATCCCTGTAGGGCTATATAAAGCCCCCAGTAGAAACAGTTGAGCCTTAAGCTCGACTTAGTTTGCCAATCCCAATCAGTTGACTCCTACCCCATCTGCAGAGACCCTCTCATCTTGTTGTCATACTCTAGAAGGATCTAACACTCCTTCCCCTCCACAAGTATTGCTTGCTTGACTCAAGCATATCTGCATTGGTAGGACGCGTTTATAGACGCGACCATTGATCTTATTTAAGGCACTTTGGAGCCTTAACACCACTGCCGCCACGCCCTTGTCAGCCACAGCCACTGTCGCCCCTGCATTGCCCTCAGTCGTCGCCTCCGCCCCGTCCGCCTCCACCGTAGCACCAGCTCAGTCTGCCGCCACCTTCTCAGTCTCAGCCTCAGTCTTCTCAGTCACAGCCGCCACTTTAGTAGTTTCGCACAACACCAGCACCACCACACCGTCGCAACCCCTTGCCACCAGCACCACCCCAGAAGAACAAGAAGGTCTTGGCCACGAACTTAGCCACAACATGCCACAACAGGAGCAGAAGCCGCCACTGCAGGAGAAGCAGTCGCCAACACCAACAGCACACCGCACCCCGCCTCCCACATCGCCTCCCCATCCGTTCGCGCGCTCTCACCCACATCTGCTGCCGACACCTGCAGTGGAGATGACCCCGCCACCGCTGCCGCAAGATGACAGATCCCACCCCCATGCAAGCCGCCCCATGCATCCTCTTTCTCAAGTCCTCGCCACCTATGTCTCTATCTACAAACTCACGCTCACCGCCTACGCCTTCGCTCCTCGTCCACGCCTGCTGCCACCACCTGCAATGGAGATGACTCCTGTATATAAAAACACCCTAGCTACTCTGTAGTAGAAAGAGTTCAGAATAGGACCCCTCTTTGCAACCCACTCCTCTCTGTCTGTGAAAAACAAGAAGGATGGTCAGAATCGAGAGGTGAGAGGGGTGATGAGTGGCTGGCTGTGACTCCAATCACACTGGAAATAATGTTGCACACCACAACACTTGAGTCAAAAACACTATGGGGCTGCCTCAAGACAGCCCATGGGTACAACATGAGGGAAAAATAATAGATATAGACCATGATTTTGAGTTGTAATTCATCTAATACACATGTGGAGGTGGCTTGAGTCCAGCTCCACCAATTCTCACTCAAATCTCATGAAAACAATGGGGCTGCCTAGCCCTCATTCAGGCGATTCAGGGACAATAAATTTCATATGAATGAAAGCTGTTTTGAGGGAGATATTCATCCCACATGTTTGAGGGGGTTTCTGCACCAATTTGGGTGGAATTCAAGCTCCACCAAGTGTGCTGAAAACAGCAATAACTTACTCCTTCCATATATGGAGATGGAAGAATATGGCACGCCATATACACACCCTCCACTTACCATCAAAAACAAGGAAGAATACAAAATTGAAGTGATTCTAGACTCCAGAAGATTTGGTCGACAATGTAAAGTACAATACCTGGTACAATGGAAAGGATATCCCGCTTTGGACAACTCTTGGGTTGACCACCACGACCTAAATGCCCCCGAACTTCTCAAAGAATACTACTCTGCTATGGCTGGATGATCAAATGTATAAAAGACCTTCCAAACCACCACCAAATCGTCACCAACATTCCCCCTCAGACACAACTAACTATGACATGTCTTCCACTCCTAACTCTCCTACTCCTACGTCTGCCACACTAGTCTCATCTTGACCTCCTTCCCTCACACTCATACCACTCGCACCTTCCAGAGGACCATCCCCATCAACCGCCACTACTGCTAACATTAGACTCATAGTAAGACGTGCAGCACAACATACTGCTATGGTGGTTCAAGCCCACGCACTCTGGAACGACAACTCTCTGTCAACTATAATCCATGCCTTTGGCAACAGGTCCCCTACCCTAAGGATGACTAGCCCACTTAGGTCTCGCAGCCCCTCATACCATGTCCACTCACCCTCCCCAGACCCAATTCCAATTCCCCCTTGCACCAAAAACACTGTGCTTCTTGATGCGAACTTCCAACCAACAGGGGAAGCAACACCTCCTCCCACCTACATTCCTCCCCCTACCAATGCACCAATCAACCAACCTACAGAACTAGAAGAACTAGGAGAAGGTTGGGAAGAAGGAGATTTAGGGCTCAACATACTCATTCCTGACCCAGGAAATGAAGACAACACCATTCCTCCCTGATTCATCTTACCTGACCTTGTCCATGGTTTCCCCATCATAATGGCCACCTATGGCCCAGGTTGCCCCACTCACAGAATAGCCATTCAAGCTAAAGCAGACCCATACCCACTTCCCCTTCTGACAAAAAAGGATGCCTTCCTTTTTCAAAATGGGTTGAGACATAGTAAGGCCATAGATGAGGCCATCAGATTCGAAGAAGACCTATCTTTGGAGGCTGAAGTTCGCAGATATAGATTCGCTATAAGAAAGATGCACCTGATGGTGAACCAACTGGCGACAGCCAGAGAACAATACCACGATATGGTCTGGGAGGTACGAGACTCGGAGGTAAAACTCGCCAGAGCTAATGCCAACGCTCATCTTGAACCCCAAGTCCTCTTTCAATCTATGCCCCGCCTCACCAATGAGGAACACAAAGAAGCAAAGGAGGCCATCTTAGACCCATGGTATCAGTTCCGCCCATGTCTTGCCAACAAGTGTACCTGGTGCAGCGATGGAGGACACGATACCTTCGAATGTCCCAAGATAGCCATATGCATTCTCTGCAGTAACCAAGGACATCTCGCCAAACACTGCAGGATGCCTCATCATTGCTGCAAACCTCACAAAGTCTGCCGAGTCCCTAGAGATCAAATTCACTACCACCTTCATCGCTGCAGATCTTCCATTATTCCCTACAGTGGTTAAGACGTTAACAAGGGGGTGATGTTACAGAACTGGTACTTTGGACCAGACCAGCAACTGGGCTAGCCTACCCAGATGGACCTCGCGTCCACCTCGCGTTTTATGACTCGTTTGACAAACTCATGTATTCCTGTATGTTCCAGCATGTTCTCATCTCGATTGCCTTGATGTACCCTCAAGGACACCATTTGATATAGTGTTCCTCATGTATATAAGACTGCTAGTTGACGATAACAAGCCCTAAGCTTGTTCTCTTGTGAAATATCACTGAATTCAGCTTCGGGACTGTAGGCTTGCAGGGAATCAAGCAATCATCTTAGAAACCTCTCCACCTCTCTGAGCCTTTGAACACAAAGACTTACTCATTGTCTTTCCACTCCACGGTACACACTAGCCTTTGCTGTGTTGTCACCAAGATCCCCAAACCCCACGAGAACTCATCGTCTCACTCAACTCAAGTGTGCATGTCCCATGTGTGAAACAATTTGTCAACGACACCTCCCCCAGTCAGTGACATGAGCCTTAAGCTCGACTTAGTTTGCCAATCCCAATCAGTTGACTCCTACCCCATCTGCAGAGCCCCTCTCATCTTGTTGCCATGCTCTAGAAGGATCTAACACTCCTTCCCCTCCACAAGTACTGCTTGCTTGACTCAAGCATATCTGCATTGGTAGGACGTGTTTATAGACACATCCATGAATCTTATTTAAGGCACTCTGGAGCCTTAACATCACTGCACAGCAGTACCACTATCTGAGTCCCAGTCATAGGGAACACATGAGTCACAAGCACCTTAGTCACAGAGCATGCTCAGGTCACAGGACCAAACACATCCATGGTCACAAGACTTCATTGTTTGGTCAACAGAGGTGTCTGTTTACTGGTAAATGGACTGAGGTTCAAACTCCACTCTACACAAGAGTAGGAGATCATTGGTTGAATGCACCTGTAGGAGGACAGTAGACCTGCCCTCATGTATTAGTCAGATGGTCTGTGTGCCATTGCCTGTTATGTATATAAACCCACCAATTGTTGATGACAGTCCTTAGACTGTCCATTTGTGATTCTCCCCCTGTACTCCATCATGACTGCAGCTGTACCATCACTCCCTCCATTCTCCTTCAAGACAGTGGAGTTTAAAGACTTCTCTTGCTTCCCTGCATACTCCTTTGTGACTGTGCATTACAGATCCTCTGCCCAACCCCTTGTACTCCAGTGTGACTGCAAGGTTAAGAAAACCCTGGCCTTCCCCTCACTCCTCTAGGTCCCTGTCCCTGTTCTCCTTTGGCTTGTCCTCTACACTGTCATGAATTACCCCCTTGTCAGTTCGTCTCTACACTCTCTTTGTTATTGTTTTACTTTTTACTATTGTTCTCCATCACCCTCATTCCCCCGGTTACTGTTTCACCCCTTGATGCTGATGGTCCCTTATTGTTTCATCCGTTGTGTTTCATCTATTGTTCAAGTACCTTTTGCCATTGGTTCGCCTTTATCTATTGTTCTGCATATAGTACTGTACAGCCTTGCTAGATACAGTATTTAAGTGCCTGTAGAAGCTGGGGAATACTCCAAGCTTAGCTTTGTCCCATTCCCTGTCACATCCCCTGCCCTGTATACTCTCTCAAATCACAACTTGTTTGTGCTGGCCTACACTCTGCTTGAACTAAGCACACCTCAAGGAACCCTTGTGTTCCTTTTTCTCCTCTGCTTCTCTCTCATCGTCCTCCTCTTCTGTGAAACCAGAAGATCGACTCTGTCTGCGGACTGAGTCATTGTCTGACTCAGCCTTGAGATGCTAAACCCTTGACCCAGTCTCTTCGAGCTGGCTCCCACTGGACCCTTGAACGAAGTCACAGGGACTTGACCCCATTAAACCTTGAGCTAACACTCTTATGGCCGCGACACCATAACATACACTGAGCTTTTGCTTATCAGGTTCATCGCCCTCAACATCTGGCACATCTACCTTGCTTATACTGACTGCCCCTGCAGGCTGTAGTATTGGCCCAGCAGTGAGTAGTTGACAGTAACATACTTGTAAAACATATAAAATAGCTTGTCTTTGCCTCCAAATGTAACAACAAGTGCCCACTGTTCTTGAAAAACCCCTTGTGTGTACACAAAAGGTCTCCCCTCTTGTCTTCTACTGTCAAGACACATACTGCTGATCACTAAGGACTCAGGAGCAGGTGGGCAAAGGTCAGAACAGATGATAGGCATTGAGTAAAGTGTTGAGCAGAAGGATGAGCCAAATGACAAGGA
Organism: Russula earlei; assembly: GCA_025769875.1. Classification (NCBI taxonomy): domain Eukaryota; kingdom Fungi; phylum Basidiomycota; class Agaricomycetes; order Russulales; family Russulaceae; genus Russula; species Russula earlei. The sequence continues at coordinate 100,507 of JAGFNK010000018.1, forward strand.
GGTACCAGATGGGGACTGGTACATGTTGCAGGAGGCAAAGGCAAATGCTAGAGGCCAGAGCAGTGAAGGGGCTTTAGACAAGGCAGTCATGAAAGAGTGCCTTGGGAATGGGGGGAAATCCTTAGACAGAGCAGTCACAAGGAGTACTCTGGAAGATGAGAGCATCACAAATGGACATCTGACAACTGCCATGCTACATTGGGGCTTATATACTTGTTACAAAGCTGAGTACAAACTATAGAAATGATCTCAGACTCTTTGGACTGCTCCAATTGGATTCAGGGGGCATAAACCTGTTGTGTCAGACCTATAGGTGACTCAGGACAGTTAGGGAGTTTGTGGAGCAGTGACATCATAATGATATCACTGTGGAGTGCTTGGTGAGAATATGAGGTCATAGTGGAGTTGCTTAGTCAGCCATGATGTCAGTGGAGCTTTATGACATCATATAGGTTGTTCTAGGAGGTCTAGGAGTCCTTCCAGTGTTTTGAGATTCAGTGGCTGAGTGGCCATGTGGCTAGCACATGGTGGGTTACCCAAATAGGGAGGAGGGTGTCTGAGCAAGCCACAGAGACTTGGAGGATGATGATGATGACCTGTGTTCTATGCTTGTAGAAGGGAACGGTCGTTGGAAGTAGAAGCAGATAGATGATGCAAAGTGGAAACAGGTACTTTGAGCAAAATAGAACAATGCATGGTTAGGTCTTGGCCTTGATTCACAACACCTACCACTGCTCTGTGTTGTTCACATGCATCTCTTTTTTTTTTTTTTTTTTTTTTTTTTTTTTTTTTGGAAAGTGTTTTATTTTGGTAGTTAAGTATGGTAACTACGTAGAATAAATGTTAGAGAGCAGGAGAAAAGGGTTCAGCCCTATCTAACACACTGTAGCCAGTGCAGTGCATGGACAGGGTGTGAGGGTGAAATGCACTTATGCATGACCCCATTAGGGGACAGTGTGGGACTCAGGGCACCTAGCCTGGGGGGTGGGCTAATGTGACCTCTTACCCACTGAAACCTCATGAAGAGAGAGCCAGTTTGTTGGGAGTTCCATATTTTTCTTGAGGAGGTGTTCCCAGATATCCTTGACTAATCAATAGGACCCTTTATCTCTTTTATTTTTGGTTGCAGTAATTTTGTTGTTAGTAAGTCTCATTTATTCTAAAAATGATTCCTATTAGTTTATCATATATGCCATGTCACTGATATCACACTGGTCACACCAGTCACTCTTGGAAAATTCCAGAATTCAAGTTCAAGTTCAAGTTCAAGTTCAAGTTCAAGAATTCTTGGTTGGTAAAACAGGCCTAATTTTCCAACCCATGGAGTTTTAAGGAATGGAATGTCAAAGCCTGTCAATGACAAATGGATAGAGTTGAAGGGAAAAAAGAAGTGAAGGGAGACAGGGAGAGGGGATGGGATGGGATGGGATGGGATGGGATGGGATGGGATGGAGGACAATTAAAAGGCACAGCTGACTGACAGTGATGTTCAGAGGCACGTGACTCCGAGTAGCGAATCAACCATTACGTTGCCAGCCAAATTCCCATGCCGTTAAGTTGCCGCAGCACGCGGATGGTCGGTGGCGGTGGTCTCTCTCTATAGAGAACCTAGACTGCGAACTCACTGCTTCTACAGCTTGAACAAGTAACTTTCAACTGTAAGCGCATCGCCACTCCGATCACGGTGCGTATATATTGCGGACTTGAAGCCCAGACAATATCATACATTGCCGTCGTAAGCCGCGGGATACATGATCGTCGTTCCTCATGAGCGACTGCACCATGCGACTGCCCATGACAGAAATGATTGTCACTCTGACACGCGACTATGAGATGCAAGGTGAGAACATGACTGCAACAGCCGAGAGGTATGTATGATTGTCACGTTTCTACAACGCTTTCATATGCCTCCGGGCACATCCTTCCGAAATTCGACCTCTCAACAGCCACGAAGGCCAAGCACAATTTAATGCACACCTCCGGGCCTTTTTGGAAATGGTGCCAGCTTCGAAGTTGGCACTGGTCCGCGGGGAGCAGAGCGGTCTCGAGGGAGGGCCGTGTACGAATTACCGCTTATGAGGGTAGAGTCATCTTAAGGTTTCTTTTGCTTACGGTGCTACCCGCAGGACTATATCAATGGGTCGACAAGGTTTTGAGGCATGACCGTGTCCTTTCCTCGATCGGGAGGATGAGGAGATCCTGCTGGATAGTCTTTCTCCCAGTTCTCACCGAACTTACTTTTGCCCAGCTCTCTTATCCAAACTGCATTGGAGGATGGGAATGGGTGAGTGATAACCCGCTCGCTTTGTCAGTCAGTCCTTCCTACTACCCATTACTGATCGATATTCGATCCTAGTCGTACAACACCCTGGGTCAGAACCCTTGCGCCGTTTTCGCATACCTGGCTGCTCAAGGAGGCAGTAAGTTCGTTGGTCCTTGTCTCTTCACCCTTACATGTGATTGGTACCTCTGTCAGACTTCACAGTCGATTCGTATCACACCGGTATCGTATATTCAGGTCCTCGTTCTTCTAACGGCGAAGGCTTGTACCAATGCAACACGGTCGTATACTCGCTTTCCAGCGCCTGCGCCTCATGTCAGGGAGGTTCTTGGGGGAAGTAGGTGGTCTCCTTGACCCATGTATAACTCACGGCAATGACATTCTGCAAGTTGGTCCACATGGTCGTCGAATTGTGCCGTGGTAGCCTGGAATGGAACGTTGGTGCACTTCCACTTTCGATGCTGATCACATCAATGTCCTTCTCTTTGTCTCCTCTGACAGTTCTGTAACAGATATCCGTTCCCAACTCCTACTGGAACAAGTGTACCTCACTGGGCCTATGTTCAAATAGTGTGTTTTGTTTTGTCTCTGCATTCCTGTGTTATCCTGGCCTTGAATCGGCCCTCTTTTCCCAAAATGGCGCAGACTGCTAACAGTTGGAATGTAACTCTTGCACAAAGCGCGGGTGGTAGCCCCACCTTAAATCAGAACAAACCACATTCAGAACACGGACTCATTGCCGGCGCCGTCATTGGTGGTGTCATAGGTACCGTGCTTCTAAGTGCTGTCGTGTTTTGGTGCCTCCGGCGTCGGCGCAGCCACACCGAGTTGGAGCCATCTCCATCAAGAGGTAGGGCGGCACCCATTGCGGAGGCAGTCGATCTACAGCACCAAGACACCTCCATTCCAATTGGAAAGTATTATGTGCGTGCTGTAACTTGCAGGTTACCCGATTCTTGCTCATCCCGTCTTCATCATGCGGCGGTTTGATGTGAAACACGTCATGACAACTCAGGATCCATCTGACCCAAGCACATTCCCGCCACTGGTCATGCCTGGCAGGAAAAAAGGTTACACCGCTGAGCAAATTGAGATGAAGGAAAGGATGCATACAAATGATACCCCGGCCGAAGGAGGTACTGGCCAGTAATCCGTCGAACGTTCTATTTGTGTCAGAATTCAACCGTGAGAGTTGCTTAGTCAGAGATTGGACAAACTCGCCCCTCTTTGCTTGGGCAAGTTTTGATTATATACACGAACGCAAGAACCCTGCAACTACTTCGGCCTTGCTTCCTTCCATTCAACAGTCATGTCCTCGGGGCTTCTTGGTGACTCGCCCTCCATTCCGTCTTACGGCGTCACGGGTTATGTCTTTTTAATCGTCCCTAGCGACCACTGACCAATCGATTGTAGATCGGGTGACAATCAATACGCTCCCCAATGATGTCCTCATGGAAACATTCTATTTCTATGTGGATGTCTCAGAAATGAGGTCAAAAGAATCGCACACACTGGTCCACGTGTGCCAGACATCGTGTCTACATACCCACGTCGCCTGAACCTGCAACTTGTGAAAAGCCGATGTCTGAGATGCTGGACATCTTGGCCAGTCTTGCTGGTGGCGATGAGTTTGATAACATACCTCGACCGCTGTGGAAACATAGCTGCTAGCCTCGAGTCGGAGCACCACCACCGCATGTGCGAAATTCGCATTGCAACATCACATTGGCCGCAGCGATGCAGAAACCATTCCCGTAGCTAACATCTCGGTGAAAGAACATGCGGTGACGTCCCTTCCGGATTTGTTCCTAGAAGGATCAGCCGCCACTTGTGCGACATTGTCCTGTCCATGTTTGTCTGTCACTCACCTTGTCGTGCTTGACCTTTGGCTCGTTCTCCATCCGTGTTACATCTCGCCGGGGTATTCAGTAAATAAAAGGGGACTGTTTAGGGATTGGGGTAGAAACGATCGGACATGCGCACTAGTACGCGAGCCTGAGATTTCCAACAAAATCGGCTCCCGTTGCGCTAACGGACACCTGGATAGATAGATTCCTATACTACCGAGAACTGTCTGCGAGCGATCCACTCACCAATCGACGCTATCTGCTAGATCAAAAGCCGAATAAGTGGCCAACTTAACTCTCGGAAAATGCCGAGAAAGTATTTGGTGGCCGTGGTGGCGCGTGGCGTGGCACACAGACAGTTTTGTCAGTGACCACCATCATCATCATGACGACAACCAAGCTTTTCTTTGTCCTCCTCAACGACCACCAACAACCCGTTGGAGCACCCACCTATGTGCAAGTGTCGGACAGTACCACTGTTATGGACTTACGGGAGTTGATCAAAGCCAAGAGGTCAAATCACCTTGCCAGAGTCGACTCCGCCGACCTCGAAGTGTGGAACTGCCTCAACCGAGAGGTGGCCATGGCGAACGATGACCAATTGGCGGACCAAATTGCCCGCATCAAATTTTCAACAAACAATGATACTGTCGTACGCCTTAACACCCGTGAGACGCTGGAGCGCATCCCGCGAGACGGCCACCTACTACTCGTGCGGGTAATAATACCTCAGTCTCCGGATCCTGCGAACGACAGGGTTGGTAAGTGCTTCATATGCTTCCTTTCTCCAGCTGAGCATCTGTGACCAATAACAATGTAGAAACCGAAGTGTTGGGCGATTCAGACAATCTCCGAGAATACAACAATATCTTCATCAAAGTTGCGAAACTGGGTGCCTTCGACAGGTCTGATATTGATCGGAATGACATAGTGCCTGCGCCATTAGTCCCGGAATTTGTTGAGACTTTTGAAAGAAAACTTGAGAGCAAGCCGCGTGTACGCTGTTCCTTGTCTGCCAACTTGTCAATTTGTCAATTCTGATGCTCCAATGTAGGCGCACTGGGATCTATTCGATCATGATTCTTGGTGTGAATATTTCCGGCCTCCGGAAATGGCCACCGAGGATGGGCCACCAGAGGAATTGACCTCCGAGGGCCGATCTCATGAGGGAGAAACTGCGCGCGAGGCCGGGGTGATAGAGATGGCGCACATTACCTATCTGCGTATTGATTGGGAACACTTTTGGTCCCCGCGTTCCTTCAAGGAAAATCATACGAACATGATGCTCTTTCCCCCACTCGTCCTTTGCGCTCGAGGTGTCAAGAAAACCAATGTTACCTTGTACGTGCTCTCTTGAATTCCTCGTTCTATTGCGATTTATAGTCCTTTTCACAGAGGTCGCAACTCGTGGCCTTTCCATCTTGGTATGAGATGTGAAGACCCTAATATCCAAAATGAGAATGACCGTCTCTGCAAATTTCGGCCTCGTAGTGATTGTCTGATCACAAAGTCAAATCTTCCTCGGCTCATTGTAGAGGTCAATTCAGCATCAGGGTCCGATCCTGTTGATCGTACCAGGCTCCTTGTGGAGGGGGCGGCTGTCGTCCGGCTCGCAAACAGATTCTTGGATGCGTTCAAAAAGGAGGAATCCTTCGTCCTCATCGCGATATATATTTGGCCCACTGCCATTGCATCTCAATATTTCATGTTTCAGAACCAGAAGGACCACCACGTAAGATGATCTTTATGAATCAACCCGTCCGCAAGCTGAGCCATCATAGGTTTATTACGAAGAAAAGGAGATTCCCTTGAATACCGCGGTAGGCCGCGCCAAGTTTATACGTGGGTTGTACAACGTTCTCCACGACAAGGAGGACGTAGATGACGCGAAAGGACACACTGATGCACTCAACAAGTTGGTCTCAAAAATGAAGTCATATTACACGCCCCATGAGGGGAGTGGGAGGAAACGCGCACGGACCGGTGACAATGACAATGCAAGGACTGGTGCTGGTGCTGGTGCTGGTGGCCGTGCTGGGGGCACAAGTGCAACAGACTGCGCAGAGCTCGGCGCTCATGGCTATAATGTGAAACCGGCGGTAATTGTGCGGGCTGATGGTATTGAGTTGGAGCCACTGTTCGAGGTGTGATGACCGTTTCGACTTGTCATGTGTTGTGTTGACAGTCTGTCCTCAGATGCCTCCTCATATTCTCACCGTGTATCAACCCTCAAATCCACGCACCGAGTTAATCGCGAAGAAAGTTCACGAGGAATCGAACGAGCTCGCGATCTTCAACCTCCTTAATCGCATAAAGCCGAAGTCAGATCACGTTATCTCGTTGCTCGACTCATTTCGTACGCAGTCGGCAACGTGGCTCATTTTACCCAAATTGGTCTCTGTTACGGATTATGTCGCCGTCGATCCCGAGCGACTATGTGGCGAAGTCGCTCGAGTCTGCCAGGGCCTCATCGAGGGCCTGGCGTATCTTCACGAGCATTGTATCGCTCACAGGGACATCAAGCCTGACAACCTTCTCGTCGACCAAGACTTTTGCGTGAAAATAATCGACTTCGACCTCGCTATGCCAGTAAAGGGCGAGGACGAGGAGGTCGACGACGAATACGGGACGAAGCATTGGATGGCACCCGAGATTGGGAAGTCGATGCACAGTCCGATCAAGGCCGATCGATGGTCTTGTGGGCGTGTTATTATTCATCTTCTTGACACGCTCAAAAAAGAAGACAAACGCCTGAAGGCGATCGCAAGGAAGCTGATGGCCCATGATCCAAACCAGCGGCCGTCGTTGCTTGAATGGCGCATGTGGTTCGCTCGGCCAATTTTGGACGTGGCCAATGTAGCTGCTGAGATAAAAGCCAGGCGACCTTGTCCAGACGCAATCGGAGGAAACACGGAGCCCCCGCAGGCGAAGAAGCAGAGGCTCACAGCGTTAGGCTGAAATGAGCAGGAGAGGGAGTTCCGAGAACGTTTAGAACTACGGTCGAATATGGCCCAGGTAGATTCGGCACCTGTATGATACAGTAGTGGTGTGGGTGCATATAAAATACTGATAATTGTGCTACGGCTCGGCTCACTGAGCACTGAGCGCTGAGTCATTTTCGAGTTGAGGTAAGCTGGTCCACACTGAAAACCTCGTGGTGGTGAACCTCGTGGTGAGAGTGAGACCTTACGGCTCGGCCACTCCACGTGTCCTCAACCCGTTGCGCTTTCCCTTTTTTTTCTTTTTCTTTCTTTTTTACTCACTCTTTCTAACATCTTCTCACAGCCAGCAACAGCATGGAGGACCAAGGTCATCAGATGACACAGCCGTCAAGACGTTCACAACGGGTCGATCGGTGTCTCGTAGATTGTGAGTCTTGTCCCGCCCCCCACACTTTTTTTTTTTTTTTTTTTCCTTTTCTCTCTCCCCTCTGCTCTCCTTCGCACAGTGCTAACTAGGTCTTCCAGGTCTACATCGCGCGATGGGCATGTCTCCACGCAGCCGTCAACACGTTCACGAGCGGTCAATGGATGTCTCACGCGTTTTGTGCGTTTTCGTCTTTCGCGCTTCGTTCGGCTTTCGCTCTCCTCCTGTCTCCGTTGTTTTTTTTGTTTTTGTTTTTTTTTTTCCTTTTTTCTTCCCTTGTCCTTTGCATCTGTTTGGCCGTTCTGACCTCTCCTTACACCATACTGTAGGCTACCCATTAGTCGGACAGCTTAAGTAAGCTACCCATTAGTTGGACAGTCACAAATAGTAATGTGAAATGTAATGAAATTTTTGAACCACTGGTTGAACCTTACATTGCTGAGATCAAATGTCAAAAATGTGTAATTTGGGGGGGGGGGGGGGGAATGCAAACAAAAAACATTGTATCTACTGATTAATCTCCATGCAATGTCTGCCTTGAATGAAAAGCCCACCAAACCGAGGGTGATGAAGGAGCTCAGGGTGCACTCCTATGTGGGACTTGACCTGGGTTGCCAGCTCATTGATGGTGCCTGTCATGTTGAGGCCAAGTGCACCAGAGAGTGCAATGAGATCATCCTTGTGCTTATACAAAGAGAGTGATTCTGCAAAGCATGAGTACATTGTCATGATTCAGCTCTGGGACTCACCGCTGAACACCCTTGAATCTATTTCCTCCCAGAGTTGCACCTCACACACCACATCATTGACCACCTTTTGAGCTGCCTTCTCAGCAGCTTCTCTGGTGAGCTGGGCCTTCTTTTCCTGTCCAGCAAGCCACTGTGCTTCAACCGTAGGGTGGGTGACATAACGCACACTTGTCTTCACTGAACAGTGTGTCTTGCACTTCTGGTTTTCCAGCTCCTTTCTGGCATCTGACGCCACACGCTTCATGATGGTGCAGTGGGCATTGCTGGAGGTGCTCTCTGCCCTGGATATAGCAAGCTCCCTTTCTAGTAGTTCTACTGTCATCCAGAGTCAGGACATCTCCGAATGAAACTCCTGCGGTAAGGTGGGGATTGGTGCATGGGTGGGACCAAGGGCGATAGAGATAGACATTGCAGAGGATGAAGGAGGGTTGTGAGAGCAAGTAAAGTGACTGGGAAACAGGGAGGAGTTGGAGTCAACACAAATATTGTGGGCGGGTGACACATTTTGTATGATGGACTGTTCAGTGCCACTGGCACACAAGGACATGGGTGAGTTAAGCGAGATGTGAATGCATGGGGCAGGGTTGGTGTGGATGGCAGGGGATGGAAATGAAACATGTGGTCATCATGAGTCTGGATCATGGCCCTGCAGTGGCTCATAGTCAAAGTTGTCATCATCATCCATGTCCCAGTCAAAAGGGGTCATGTCATCAACCTCCTCAGAGAGCAGGTCTTCCAAGGAGGTGTTGCTGTCAGAACAGGTGGAGGGAAGAGGGGAGGACAAAGGGATGTCTGCAGGAAATGATGCTGGCACATGCTGGGTGGTGGAATACAATCTTGAAGGGGCAAAGTCGGCCTCGGTGAATATGAGGGGGTTGAATGGAAAGATGCCAGTGGAGGAGAAGGCAGAGGCAAGCAGTTTCTGGGACATTGTGCGAGCACACACCTTCATGTACTCAACAATGACATTGTACTGTGTCATAGGAACATTTTCACAGATGTGGCAGTCACAATGGTTGGACCAGTTCTGCTATGTCTGAGAAAAAACTTTCACATTGAGCGGTTGGAGTTTGTGTGTGCACTTGGAGGGGAAGCCAATGACAATGACTCTGTGCTCAAATGTGAGTGCCTGGAGTTCATCAGTTTTGTGAGAGCTGTGGCCATCAACAAACAGGACGACAGGGTCACTGGAGACCTTCTGGGCCAGTGCAAAGGGGAGGAAGGTGTCACGGAACCACAATGACCCAATGTTGTTGTCTGTCCACCCATTTGGGGATGTGGCAATTCCTCTGATTTCAGTGGACAGCTTGTTGGGAAGCACTGGGACAGGCCCAGTTGAAAGAATGAAGGTGGGGGGCACAGACAGCCCAGAAGGTGAGATGCACTCAACAATTGTGACGAGTTTGAGAGAGTCAGACCACACACAATAGAAATTTGACTTCTTGAGGCTGCGCATGTGGTAAAATTGTTTGTAGCATTTGTGGCCCCCACCAAGTTGGATCCCCTTCTCATCCATGTTCCAGATGTGCTGTGGTGGGAGCTCTGGATGGTCATTGTAGACCTGCTTAACCAGTTCAAAGTAACAAGTGACATTTGAAGAATTAAAATTCTGCGTGTGCTTGGGGTCCAGGGAACTTGGCATTGAGAGTTGAAGGTCCGTGTGCTGCATCCAGAATTGATGGTGCCAGTTGATACCTGGCATGACACCAGACATATCATATACAAGGGAGTTGACCTCCATCTGGTCCATGGGCTTGGCCATCAAAGCCTTGTGGTCAATCCAAGTGACCAGTGCCTCTTCCTGTCTCTCCGAGAGCAATTGTTGGCCCTCATGTGAATCCTTCCTGGAACAATGTCCATTGATGCAGTCACTCAGTGTTTGATGAGGAATCTAAGAGTGTTTAATAGAGTTAGCAAGAAAAACAAGGCAGCTCCTCACCTCATGCGTGATCACAGCTACTCATCTGCTTTTGAAAAGGCCCCCCTGCCTCTCTGTGATTGCTGCTTGAATGCAGTCCTCATATGCATTGTCCCATCTGCTTTTGCTTCAAATCGGGAGGCATGAATTGATATGTGTTTGAGCACCCTGCAGTGTAGCAGCATTGTGGAAGGGACAAGGGATAAGGAACATATGTGATCAGCTGACAATGCCGATTTGAAGTGCCAACTCAAACAACTCAAACTCTAACATTGTGTGTGACATCCTCTCCAAGAATCCCAGAAAGGGGAAATCATCAAACAGGGGTCTTTTGACACCCAAAAAAAACTGTGGACTCCCATTAATCAGCACTTTGACCCCCAGGTTAAAAGAAATCCCAATCTTTATTGTACGTATGCCCACACGTTCTGTCTGACTAATGGGTAGCTTACTTAAGCTGTCTGACTAATGGGTAGCCTACAGTACTGTGCTTAACCTGAGCTTCAGGCAGACCCCTCAATCAGACAATCACAGGTTGTCACAACATCCCATCAATGGATTTCAACCTCCGATATCAACCTCTGCACCCAGGTAACAAATGATTTTGGGTGTCAAAATTGAGCATCATGCTGTGGACACCAGCAGTATGTACATGCATGAATATGGCTTTCTCATCCTCATTCCCAGTGCTTCATTTAGGCGAGCCTTGCAATGTGGGTTGCCTGCAGGCCAGTCCTGCCACCTATGGTGCCTTTTGGCAGGCATGGGCAGCAACCCTTGGGTGAATGCAAGTCAAAGACATGGGATAGTATTTGATCTCCAATGTGGCATCAATCAGCAGGCATGACATCTGCCTATTTTCTGACCCACCTAGCACTGAGATTTAGAAATTTGGGCCTTTGACCACCACTTTGCAGGTTGACCAGCCTGCCCATTCCAGCTCAGTCAATCCACTGGGTCATTGATTCACCCTGATGCATACAGGAGTCCAACAAGACAAATGGCATTGAGCTACAATGCAGAATCTTTTGGTCTCACCACAATTGGGTCCTTGCACATGCTCCTTTTGATCTGTATCCTACCAGGGCCTGATATGCTAATGCCAGCGGGTTTTAGGTTTCAGGCAGGGTGTGGCCAGTCATGGTTCTACTGGCCGGCTTCTGGTGTGTCAGTGTCCAAACTGGACATGTTGGTGGTGCTGCAGACAGTCCTTGGCAAGTGACTTTGAAATGAGGATGACACCCTCAATGGTAGAGGCCAGATTTGAATGGTCAGCCAAGGATGATGCCCACACAAGAAAGGCAAGGTCAAAGTTGTGTCTACTGTCAGGGTGTTGGAGTCAGATGTGTTGACAAATTCCCTTCACAAACCTGCCACCAGGACCCCTCAAAATAACAATGGCATATCCAAGGCAGTGGGATGTGGAGCTGAGAGGCTTGTGGCCCAGAATGCACAAGGAGTTTACCTGCAGGGGCCACATGTCCAGCAGGAGTCGATGAGCAGGGAGACCTGGTGAAGATTATGAAGCTAAGGTGAAGGTCTGAGGGCACAACAATCAATATGCAGGAGCTGGGAGCAGGACTAGTGGCATGCGAGGGGGATTTGGGAACACAGAATCATCTCTAAGTCTATCTGTTGGCTTGCTTTTCAAGCCTTTTAAGTACACCTTCATGCCTACAATACTTGTAAGTACTAGTTGTAAAGATTTGCTATGTAGTATAAAAATTTCTTGAGTCAAGTAAGCCAATATTGCCTTTGTGGCCTTTAGCCACAGCAACAAGCTTGCACTCTTGGTTAAGACATTTTGCTTGGGCCCATATCTGAGACATTTAAATGAAACTTCTTTTTAGCTTTTTAACTTTTAGCATGCGTGATCAGAAACAGATGAGATGGGTGTATGATTGAGGTAAAGAGTTGTTTGGAGCAACTTTCCCCTGTGAAGGGGGAGGGTTCCAAAAATTTTATTCCAGGCCCTTTTGGGTCCCGAGGCATAGCACATCACACTGCAAAGGCACTTTGTGTGTCTTCACCTTTGGTGGAGCAAAATCCACCAAGACCTGCCTTGGGTTGAGGGGAGAGTGCGTCTTGTCTTTTTGCAAGAGAACTCACAGTGGTGCATGTTGTGCAGCATAGAGCACAGCTAACAGGCCAAGCAACCCACCTTAGAGGTTGTGCTAATGCTCAAGTGATATTGGGGTGTAGAGCGATGTGTATACTTGTCTACATGTATGGTATTTATACCTCTATGACCCAGGGCTGTTCCTAAGTCCAAAACAGGTGACTACAGGTGTCCACTATATCGCGCATTCAGTGACGCATGATGTGGAAACGTTCTAGACGCAGCATAAGGCTGCATCTTGTGATAGATAGTGTAGTATGTGTAACCCTATTGCCATAAGCGCATATACTAAAGTTCTGTCTAACATGTAACATCTATGAGCGGATCTTGAACCTTGTATGAAGGTCTTTGCCTTCTTTGATCCGTTCGGGTTCTGGTTCAACACTCCCCCTTGCTAAGTGCATCAGTAGATGCCGTGAGCATTTTCCCACATTCAGGGGTAGAACGTTAGTCCTAGTTGCTCCCTGAATTTGAGGAACTTGACGCGACCAAGGTTCTTGGTGAACATGTCGGCTGGGTTATTAGCCCCTTCAATAAAGAATAGCTCCACCTGTTTATTTTGAATGACTTCATGAATGAAGTGATAGCGCAAATCAATGTGTTTGATGTGCTTCTCTTGCACAGGGTTGGAGGCTAAGAATATTGAGCCTTGGTTATCACCGAACAGTGGGATGGGAGCAAGATTAATGCCAAGTTCTGTTAGTAAGGATTTGATCCAAACTAACTGTCTGCTCGTGTCAGAGAGCGACATATACTCGGCTTCAGTGGAGGAGAGCGCGACTGTTTTCTGCGCTCGTGAGTTCCACAAAAATATTGCTCCAGCCAGGTTCACCATATAGCCTGTAGTGGACTTCCGATTTGTCGGATCAGAAGCCCAGTCAGAGTCAGCATATGCCATTAGGCCGCCATTTGATGGTCCATCATAAACCAAGGCATAATTGGCGGTTCCCAAGAGGTATTGGCAAATATAGAATGCACGATTTAGATGGTCCTCTGAGGGATTGGCAGCATGTTGCGACAACTTTGTGACAGCAAAGGCTATGTCTGGACGCATTCCAAGCATTATGTATAGGAGTGATCCTATAACTTGCTGGAATTTTGACCGCAAGGTTGGGTCAGCAGCGGAAGTGTTGGGAGAGGGGTGATAGCCCTCTGGTAGCAGAGTAGGAGCAGGGTTTGCGTTAAGCAAGTCGAAACGCTGCAGCACTTTCCTTAGATACTCAGTCTGGTCCAGATGTATTTGGCCAGACTTGCGTATGATGCGCATGCGTAGAAATTCTTGGGCATCGCCCAGATCTCAACATTCCCAGAGCTTCATGAAGCGCTCCTTGGTTTTATTGATTTGTTTTTTGTCTGCTCCAAAGAAGAGCACATCATCAACATAGACAATGGCTATGATGCTCTTGTTTTTACTAACAAAGAGCCCAGAGTCAGACATAAGGCGAATAAGGCCGAGCAAGGCCATGGACTTGTCAAGGGCTTTCCACCAAGCAAGTGCCGCTTGCTTGAGTCCATATATTGCGCGTTTAAGGCGCATGACTTTACGCTCTTGGCCTTTTATTTTGAAGCCCTCAGGCTGCTCCATATATAGCTCTTCATCGAGCTCACCATAGAGAAAGGCAGTCTTGACGTCTAGTCCGCTAATGTGCCAGTTTTTGAGCACTGCGAGCGCAATCATCAGGCGGACTGTCTCAAACCGTACCATGGGTGAGAATATTTCATCATAGTCAATGCCTTCTACTTGGGAGAAGCCTTTGGCAACTAGTCTGGCTTTTTTACGACCATCAGACTTAAGGTCAAATACCCATCTATTTTTAATTATTTTGTGATCCTTGGGAGGATCGACTAGTTCAAAGACTTTGCGTCTGCGGAGGGATTCCAACTCCTCGCAACAAGCATCTTTCCACTCCTTTTGGAGTTCACTTGGCATTCGCAGAATGTCCCTAAAGGTCCATTCGCGAATCTTCGCAGTATCAGGTGTATCTGAATGTAGTGGAACTGCTTGGGCGAGCAGATAGTTCAGAAATTTGACTCCCCCTTCCCTTGCTAGACGTAGAATGTCTTCTACCTCATCCTCAGAGGCTTGCGGCGGTTGATCGTCAAGGACGACAGGAGGGTAAGGGCCTGGTGCGGCCGATCCTGACGTACTACCCTCACCAGAGCTACCGGGTTGGTTTTCTGTCATTGTTCTCCATGTGCGTGTGCGCCGAACGTCTTTTTCCACTTCTGTGGGGTGTCTGCGTTCACCATAGACGTTGCCTGGACGGGTAGGTACTTTCCTCAACCGCTTAGACCTTCGAACAGGTACAGGTTCTTCAACAGGAGGAGGGGACGGTGTTGGAGGGATGGGCGTTTGCTCGTGTTCCTCTTCTTCTGGCGCCTGTATAGGCTGCTCATCCTCCTCACTTTTAATAGTAGGGAATGGGTCGTCAACACCAGGAATGGTGTCTTCGACAGGTTGTTGCGGTAGTTCCTCATGCGGTTCATTAATACGTGTGGTACCTTTAGTGCGCACTTTGTCGCATTTGGGGTACAGGGTCTCATCGTACAGGGCAGTAGCATTTGTGTAAAGCGTATTATTTGGGAGCCTCATGAAGAGTGAGGCTTTGATCCCCTCAGTATGACCAAGGTAGATCATTAGCTCGCTTTTAGGAGAAAGCTTATTGACTCGACGCTTTTCTGGTATGTGCACATATGCACCGCAACCAAATACTCTGAGGTGTGAGATATGAGGGACCTCGTTCTTTAGGACTTCATAGGGTGTACGCCATTGAAGGCGTCTGGCAGGGGTCCTATTGTAACAGTGTGTCCCATGATTTACTGCAAATTCCCACCAGGAGGGAGGTAGACAAGCTTCAAGTCGCATTGCCTGAGCTTTGTCCATTACAGTGCACATAAAGCGCTCTGCGCATCCATTCTGTTGTGGAGTGTATGGGGCACTTTGCAGGATTTTAATTCCTTCATCCTTTAGGACGTTATCAAAGGCCTCGGACTTGTACTCTCCGCCAGCATTGGACATCCACTCTTTGATTCCTGCTTTGTATTGGTTCTTGACCATAGCAAGGAATTGCTTGACGGCCATGATGGTCGACTTTTTATTTTTTAAGAGTGTAATCCATGCATAGGAGGAATAATCGTCAATGAAACTGACGAAATATTCGTACTTATGATACGACTTCACAGGGAAACTCTTCAGGTCCGAGTGAATGCGCTCGAACAGTGCGGAAGCACGAGTTTCAGAAGGAGGGTGCACAGATGCAGGCATCTTTCCTTGCGCGCAGCCAGGACATACTGGCTGTTCCTGAGGGATTTTCAGGTCTTCAGGGAGACCCTTGGTATGTGTCTTTGCACATGTTACGACATCCTTAGATGGGTGGCCAAGGCGTCGGTGAATGACATCATAATCTACTGCATAGATAAGAGAATGCGCTTGCGCGCTTTCAATCGAGGCGTCTAACCAATACATGGTTTGACCCGGGAATAAAGGGTAAGAGGACAGGATTATTTGTCCGTCCTCTCGTAGGGAAATATGATTTCTATTCCCTAATGCATGCATCCCTTGTTGTAAAAACTCCCCCATAGATAATATCCGAGTGTTAATTTTCGGAATATAGAGAACAGGAGAAATGCGCGTAACAACTGTTTTAGAGTTGACAGTGTGCCGAAGCAACACAGTGCCTTTGCCTTCCACATATATAGTGTTATCGGCAGTTTTAACAGGGGATCTTTCGTGCAGCAAAGCCAGCGTATACTCTATAAAGTCTTTTATTTCGAAGGTGAAGTGTGCGGACGCGCCGGAGTCAAGGAGCCATAAGGATCCCATTTTACTCAAGTCGTGCTTTCCTCTACATCTCGAACAATTTTTGTTACATTCACTTTGAAGGGAAGTAGTCCCTTCGCTAATTTGTACATTGTATGATACAAGCGAACATTTATTAGACATATCTAGCCCGCTTTGGGGCTGGGGAAATGCTAATAGGTTCTTTAGCAAGTGAAAGGAGAGAGGGAGGCGCACGCACACTTCGTTATCTTCGGGGTCGCTGCCCCAATCAAGCACTTCATCCGACGGAGTCAGGGCACACTCAGGGGTGGCAGCACCTTCTGGGATACCGTCATATATGTCGAATAAATCCGACATGTTTGTTTGTGCAAAGTCGCCATCGTCCTGGTCCATAGGCTCAGGGACGGGCGATGGGAGTTTGACTGCACTTGTCGAGGCAGCGGATTGAGTCGAGATCCGCTGCTCGAGGGTCTTGACTGTCTGTATAGTGGGAGTTACCCCAAGATTGTCAGCAAGATCAAGCGCTTTGTTTAAGGCCTTATAAGGGCCGTGAGTGCGTTTGCGAGGGTCAGTTGCAGTCGGGACGGTACATTGTTGGATCCCCGAAGGACCCAGATGGGCGATAGTGGTAATGGTCGGGAGTGGGAGTGCGGCAACATCCGCAATGTGGGAGTGTCCGGGACCATGGCTGTTATCAGCCTTCTCCTTGCCTTTCCCTTTTCCTTTGCCGCCACGCTTGCCGCGTTGGCGCTTGTCCTTATCTTCATCGCGCTTGGGCTTATTGCCCTGCTGCTGATTGGAGAAGGAAGGGTCACCATGCTTGCACTTGACAGCTGAAAGCTTCTGTGTGCTGTGCTTCTTGCCTGTTCCACGATTGATCTCAGTTTGATATTGAGAGACGATAGCCTCTCGGACGTCCTTAGCGTTAAGGTCGGCCACTTCATAGTTCTGAGTAAGAATGTGGACAAGCATTTCCCATTTCTGGGGAATGGCAGCAAGCATGATGAGCACCTGTAAGGCGTCAGGAATAATGAGGGAGGATGTGGTGAGACGCTGGAATGCAGCGTGTATCCGATCTATTTGTGGGCCAGGATGTTGGCTCGGGTTAATGCAAATGGAGATGGCTTCTTTGAAGTCCTTATAGATCGTGGTGGTCGTCGCCGTGCCATAAAGGGTGTCTAGGCGATTCCAGATTGTTTCAGCGTTATCCAAAGACATAAGATCTTGTTGGATCGCGATGCTTGATCTAAGGACCATATGACCGACTGCCATGTCATTTCCTTTATTCCATTCTCTCAGGGCTACAACAGCGGCAGCCTGGGCAGCAATCTCTTTAGCAAGAGGCGCCTGAGGAAGTCCAGGAAGGACTGGCAGTTCAAAAGTGCCATTGCAATAACCCCACAGTCCAACGGACATGAGGTAGGCTTTCATAGCCTTTGACCAAATACCATAGTTTGCGCCATCAAGGATGGGGACAACAGGGGCAGAGGGTTGAGACGACAACATTGTAGCTGTTAGAAGAGGGCTTAGAGGTCGTCAGTAAGAGTATTTGTATTAAAACAAGCCGACATAGTCTCCCCATAGGGTAGACTAGCTCGCCGCAGCATGCAGGCTTCAGGGATGCTTCGCCATCATTGCAGCCGATGAAGGCGCATGGCTTGCAGGGCCCATAACCTGTTGCGCAGCATAGAGCGCAGCTAACAGGCCAAGCAACCCACCTTAGAGGTTGTGCTAATGCTCAAGTGATATTGGGGTGTAGAGCGATGTGTATACTTGTCTACATGTATGCTATTTATACCTCTATGACCCAGGGCTGTTCCTAAGTCCAAAACAGGTGACTACAGGTGTCCACTATATCGCGCATTCAGTGACGCGTGATGTGGAAATGTTCTAGACGCAGCATAAGGCTGCATCTTGTGATAGATAGCATAGTATGCGTAACCCTATTGCCATAAGCGCATATACTAAAGTTCTGTCTAACACGTAACATCTATGAGCGGATCTTGAACCTTGTATGAAGGTCTTCGCCTTCTTTGATCCGTTCGGGTTCCGGTTCAACAGTGCACCAATTGTTGTATATCTGGCTGTAATATTCTACCTTGCTTACTTCTGTATACCAGAAGTTATCATCTCGATCTGAGACGGCACTGAGTTCATTACCCCGATGTTACGCACCGTGTATTCCCATCCGTCGGGCACTCCTTGTCGATTGCCGTCGAATAAACCACTGGAGCCGCAACTAAGGAGGCCAATGAGGCGAGGACATATCGGGATGATCAATCGATTTGATACGTTCAATGTTCGCGTCGGACTCGAATTTAGCATGCCTGGGTCTTCTTGCCACGCCGCCGCAATGTGAACAAGGAGTATGAGACGAGGAACGCGGACTCCACACCGAAACGCTGAAATTTGCCCTAGAGATACGACATGCCAAGGATACGGATACAAAGCTCTTTGAACTTTCAGCATGTTCACGCGTGCAGCCGCACACACTCCCGCCACAAGACAGCCAGATCTTTAATTGCCTGTCTTAGTTTTCCTGTCAGTCGGAGGGGTCAGAGGGGAGACGCGCAATCGATCAGACATCGAGTCGCGGTCTTTACAGCCGAGCCACCTGACTCGGAGTTTCAAGTAGAACGCGCGACGCGTTATAAGCCTACACTCTTTATTTCTCACTCCCCGCTCTTCATCATCCCTAACCCGATTGTTCATCTGCCCTCCTCATCTGCTACTATGGCCGCTAATCTGGATCTTTTTGTCTATATTATTGGATTGGGAAATGCCTTCCCAGTCAATATCGAACGGTCGAAGACCGTTGACCATTTAAAAAAGGCGATTGTACGAGAAAAACCTAACGATCTGAAAGGTGTCGACGCCGACCGACTCAAACTCTACCAAGTCGACCTACCTGATGACGAGGACCTTGAGGAAGCTGCTAAACAAGCTACGGAGGGTCAAGAGCCGCTGAAAGTATCATCTCGCTTGCTCTCCAAAATATTCCAGAGGGATCCTCTAGAGGAGAGGGTCAGCATCCTCGTGGAGGTCCCGGAAATCGGTGAGAATTCCCGTGGCTAATCATGAGCGTTGTTGATAACATTATGCTTAATACTCGCTTCCCGTTTAACTTGGCTTGCCCTATCAATGTGCTGTTCCAAATACTCATCTGATCAGAAACGGGATCTCGCTTCGATGGCAAGATAACGTTGGAGTCTTTGCGGAAGCGTAAAATTGTTTCCACTTCGGCTTCTCGGATCAGTACGCAGAAAATGTACAGGTCAATACAAGCAGTTCCACGTGAAAGGATTTGGGACGACCGTCCTGAGTCTGATTCGCTTCCTCCTATTTCCCTCTTATATGACGGCTTCGGTCACTTTCTCGATATCTATAAAGGTCGGCACAATACACGTGCTCCGACGAAGGCGAGGGGAAAACTAGAAATGGCCGTCGACTCTTTCTCCGAACGGATGACCAAGTTATACAACAATGAGGCCAGCCGGATGGACGAGGGCCTAGTGGCTTTGAACTCGATTTTTTTCCTTTCGCAACCGTGACTGTCCACCCCTTACGCAGGGCACCATCCGTAATGGCCGTACGGATGGTCATTTTCTCGGCCCACACGGCGCAGTATCGTGTGTGGTAGAGTTCAAAAACGAGCTCGCTGACATCAATTCGATACCTGCCGTGGAACTCGTTAGTTACATCGCCAAATCGCACACTCAAGCAATGAAAGACCAAAGAGGACCGTTTCGGTGGCGGGTGCCGTGTCTCGGCCTGACAATTGTTGGTAAGCCGAGCGTCACTTGGTCTCCTATCGTACAAGCCTGACTTGCGTACGAGGCACTTATGTCATGTTTTTCGGAGTCCTTTTTCTTCAAGACTGTTGGCGCGTTGTCAGCCTCACCCCTATGTTGTCGTGTATCCCATTCGCCGTCGATGGTGATGATCGAGAGAGTCTATATGCCGCCTTTTATGGCGCATTGCATCTTTTAAGATGCATAGATAATGACATACAGCTCTTCGTCAAGGGTGACGGCGCGATCCCACACGACGTTAACCTTCCATACATCTCGGCGTTGACGAGGCGCGACAATAAGGACGTGAAACTCGAATTTCGGATTATTGGGCTCCATCACGATACGCAGGATTACCGCCACCTGTACATCGCCAAAACGCCGGACGAAAACATAGAAATCATCGTGAAGTTTTCGCGACGGTACTCGATCGAACTGCACGAGCTTTGTGCTCATCGAAGACATGCCCCAAAGATTCTCGGCTTCCAGGAACTCCCAGGAGGTTGGTTCGCCATTGCTATGGAGTACATTTCGTCACCTGTGTCCCCCTCTTCGTCACAAGACCTCGAGGGTCTCTGTGACGAGTTATGGAAGCTCATGGAAGACTTCCATGATCGCGGGTTCGTTCACGGGGACCTACGGGAGCCCAACATACTTTATGATGGAGAAAGGATGATACTATTAGATTTTGACTGGGGGGGCAAAGTTGGAGATGCAATGTATCCAACCGGACTGCTCACCAACGAGTTGACGGATGGGCGAGCGGAAGATGCTGATTCGACGATTTCGAAAGATGATGATAGGCGGGTGTTGCTGAATACGATCAATACGATTAAAAACAGAAAAAGTAGCTAAAATGTGATACGGCAGCGCTATTCAAATATCGGATCGTTGATACTACGAACACATGCCCCACTCAAGTATAAAAACTCAGGCTGTGGTAGGTAATTCCAGACGACCATCATACCCAACTTCCTCATTCCCTATGTATGTCGAACGAACTTCATTGTCACCATTCCTGAATTAACCAAGTCTCACGTAGTCGTGTTCGCCGTGGAAAGCAAGTCAAGTCATAGCGCGCGTTGCCGGGTTGTCACCGCCACGTACGGTACTAGCATGTGCTGCGTGGTCGAATAATCCTGTGCCCTCGGCGGGTTATGTCCTTTTCATCGTCCATAGCGACCACTGACCAATCGATTGTCTCAGAAATGGGGTCAAAAGGATGACACACACTGGTCCACGTGTGCCAGACATCGTGTTTGCATACCCACATCGCCTGAACCTGCGATCTGAGATGCTGGACATCTTGCCAGTCTTGCCGGTGGCGATAGGTTTGATAACATACCTCGACCGCTGTGGAAACATAGCTGCTGGCCTCGAGTCGGAGCACCACCACCCCATGTGCCAAATCCGCATTCCAACATCATAATTGGCAGCGGCGATGCAGAAACCATTCCCGCAGTTGACATCTCGGTGAGAGAACATGCGGTGACGTCCCTTCCGGATTCGTTCCTAGAAGGATCAGCCGCCACTTGTGCGACATTGTCCTGTCCATTTTTGTCTGTCACTCACCTTGTCGTGCTTGACCTTTGGCTCGTTCCGCATCTGTGTTACATCTCGCCGGGGTATTCAGTAAATAAAAGGGGACTGTTTAGGGATTGGGGTAGAAACGACCGGACATGCGCACTTGTACGCGAGCCTGAGATTTCCAACAAAATCGGCTCCCGTTGCGCTAACGGGGACCTGGATAGATAGATTCCTATACTACCGAGAACTGTCTGCGAGCGATCCACTCACCAATCGACGCTATCTGCTAGATCAAAAGCCAAATAAGGGTCTGCGTGAGATCTTGATGTTTTTGGGTTTGGTAACAGCACTCAAGATTCCAAACGACATCGGGTGCGATAGAACGGTGAGTGCATGGCCATGACACTGTCGATTCTTCAATGCTGAGCTAAGTGACTTTCCCGAATTGATGATTTTGACTCGTAAAGAAAAGTCGTGTCCGTGGATGGCGGTTGCCTGCTTTCCTCGTCCAAACTCCCGACGCATACAACGAACTATGGGCTTTGTGTCGCCTCGCCGTGTGTGACCGTGTGACCGAGAGGATACAGGCGTCGCCTGCTTAATACTGCGTACTTGGTAGGACTGGGCTGACAGCCTGATTGACGACCAGTCGGATTTAAAGATGCTGTCACCCACACCGGAATCTCTAGCATCTTGCTCTGCATTTGCTTCATACTATCCCCAGACTGCGTTCTGAGTTTTCAACATTCTACACCCCCCCACACACATCCGCTTTTTGTAAACATGTTCACCACTTTCATGCGTTCTGCTACCGCGAGGCTGGCTGCCAAGCTCGCCCAGCGCCCGAAGGCCTCTGCCGATACCATGCGGCCCTATGATCCCAAGATGGGCGAGGGGCTTTTCGTGCGACTTGAAGCCTTTAGAGCTCAAGATCGCAAGGTGCTCGGTCACATCCGGCGCGTCCTCGGTTAGTAGCTCTACTATCGTTTTCGGTCCCTTGAACCATCTCTTCAATCAGGGAAAGCAAGAAAGCGGAGGGCACAACCTGAGCCAAGCATTGCCTCCCCGACGAGTCCTGTCTCTGAGATCCCGTCCATGATAATCACCGATGAAACAGGGACCCATTCCGACTTCGACCCCACGCAGGACGAAGCATGTGTACAAACGTACCAGTATGAGGACCTCAACTTCCCTTATCCCACACGCGATCTACACGATGCTGCAGAGGGAGAGGGAGAGCCTGGGTATGAGACAGACGAGCCCACGTCGGCCTTCTCCGATGACTCCAGCGACTTCGACATTATCGATCACCAGGACCTGGCCAGCATCCTGGAAGAAAGCGGAGACGAGTGGGAGTCCAGCGACAGCGATAATTTCTCGACGCGGGCAGATGACGGCCATGAGGAAATCCTGAGCGAACACGAGGCGGAGAATGAAGTCCCCTCGACCAACAGTGAGGCAGGGGAAGACACAAATGTGTGGATCTGGTCATCTCATGCCGACGTTGTGACATGCCCCACCGTTTTCCCGAGAGAAAGCAGGCCCCAGACCACGCTGAGCCCTTCGTCGATCTTCTTTTTCCCCTCAACACCAGCGTCAACTCTGACGACGCCCACGCCGTCCGAGGGAGACAGCGGGCCAAGCACACCACGCGATACATCGGCGCTTGTGCCCGGGTCTATATCTTATGAAGACGCCCTATTCGCTGATTTCAAGGAGATCATAGAGGGAATCATAGGCGACGACGAGGAGGAATGGAATGAGCCCCGGCGAGATGCGCCTGCTCACCGCTAACGCCAGCGCGATCAGGAAAGAGGGGAGTGGCACGTGATGGAAGCGGGATTCTTGAGAGCGAGGGGACAGACAAAGAGCCAGATCAAGAGTTGGAGGAGGGCAGTGCAAGGTCAGTCAATTCATGGCGGCTGACAGTTTCTAGTGCACACCGGCAAGGTAGGATGCGGAGGCGCAGGACTCATCACTGTGCATTGATAGCGGTCTTTCGGCCGGACTCGCTATCTGCACTGTTGGGAGTCACTGCGTGGCGTTCCCTTCTGCAAGACGAGGTATGACAAAGAAGAACAGTTTGATATATCTCAGCTCACCTCACGTCAAACAGGATAACAGCTACGCCATTATACACAACCCAGTCACCGAAGCAAGCACTCACGGCATCTTCACTCTTTTCATAGATAGCTGCATAGAGCGTCGCTGTCAGCCCAGTGTGAGATACTGGTCCTCCATGATTACAAATTACTTACGTGCGCAGTTCGAAGGGGCGAAGGTGGTCTGTGCGTGGTCTTCCTTGAGGTGCAATGCAGAGGTCGTTCGGCCCGACTTCTGTTTGTATTTTCGGGGTCGCTACGCAGCAGCGGGCTCCCCTGCGAAACTGAGTAAGAAGTGCCACATATCGGAAGGGAGTTGAGTTGATCAGTATCACACCACCAGCCAACGACGGCGATGCACTGTTGTCCTTGCGATTCATGCTCGGTGAGTTACTCCGACGATGTCCTGTTTTCTCTTGACTAAGGGGAGGACCAACGTAGCTAGATGAAGGCCAAAGGTCGCGGCTCGATCACCCTTTGCTCGACCCGATGACGGTGCAGACGGTACTCCTGCGCAGCTTATCAGAGGGTCTGGTGGAAGGAGCTGGATTGGGTCGCGTGAGGCCAGTAGGCTTTTTCCCCACAGGGTTTTTTTATCGCCCTGGCCAATAATCGCGGTGGTGGTAATGTGAGGAAGGGAGAAGTTGCCCGCGGTGCTCATGACGCAATCATGGTTGCTACAAGAGGTATGTCTCTGTGTTTATTGTCCGTCACAGCAGATGCTGAGATCTTGTAGCACCATGCGCACCCGGACAATGGAGAGGGGAGTTGGTTGAATTTTTGGGTTTTTGTGTTGGGGAGAAATCGTCCGCGGTGCTCATGACGCGATCATGGTTGCTACAAGGGGTATGTCTCTGTGTTTTTTGTCCGTCACGGCAGATGTTGAGATCTCGTAGCACCCTGCGCACCCGGGCAATAGAGAGGGGAGTTGGTTGATTTTGCGTTGGGGAGAAATCGCCCGGGTGCTCATGACGCGATCATGGCTGCTACAAGAGGTGTGTCTCTGTGTTGATTGTCCGTCACAGCAGATGTTGAGATATTTTAGCACCCTACGCACCCGGGCAATAGCGAGGGGAGATGGTTGAACATTTTTGTGTTTTTATGTTTAAGAATTAATACGTTACACTTACGATGAGAAACACGGACTCTCGTTAAAATCACGGCAACACCCGTATAATTAACACTCCGAAAGCTCTGCATGCCGTCGACGACAGCGGACGAATCCTCCAGACAAGAGCCATGCCCGTGAGTGTTACTTTCACTGCATCGCAGAGTAAACCCAAGGTGGGTTTGTCCTGCTTTACAATCTGAGCTTTTCGTCATGATGGATGTCACTTGGTAGCTTCAGATGTACCACTGCCAGTAGGAGCAGCTGTCGGTGGTTTCGGGCACAATGGGATTTTCGAAATGAGGATCTGACATTACATGTCGCAGCTAGAATCAAACTTCAACCGCTTCGTAGAGGTTGGCAGAGGTAAGCCTTGGTGATACCTTCCTTTTCAAAACTGATAAACCTTCTTCAAGTTGTGCTCCTCAAAGCCGGTCCTTATGCAGGTCACATCGCAGTCATTGTTGAAATAATTGACCACAACAGGGTAGGAGGAACGATGCCATATACATCCCTTCTTGGTCTCCTCACATGGTTATCAGGCAATCATCGATGGTCCCACAACCGGCGTCCCGCGCCAAGCTTTCCCTTATCGACACCTTACCCTCACACCTTTGACCGTCTCGAAACTTCCGCGCAATGCAGGCTCTGGCACGGTGAAGAAATATGTCGACAAACCTGGCATTGTTACGAAATGGGAGTCGACGGCGTGGGCAAAGAAACGTGCTGCTGCAGGGAAGCGGCGAACACTCTCAGACTTTGAACGTTTCCAAGTCATGTTACACAAAAAGTCGCGACGCGATAAGGTGCGGAAGGTGCTCAAGGCTGCTAAGGCATGAGTTCGCCAGGGACAGAGCGAAGGTGGTGTTCGGTTTGAACGGTGGCCGCGGGGCGTATGACCATGACCTAATTTTACTGGGATCTGTCCTCAGTATGCCAATTGTCATCATTGTCTCATTATCACTCTTGCGCAATGTTACATTAACATATGGCATGTTCTCCAGAGGATGCTTTAGCCTAAGTAATTTGGACCCTTATCTGGCTACCGCCCAGCTGGGAGACACATTTCAACTGGCCCATATGGCACCGGCGTCGCACGTTGTCGCGGGTTCGCTGAGCATCTTACCTCACTGTTGCCTTTGCAAGTACAATTGGATTGCATGATAAGAAGTGTAAACAAATGCCCTGTCGCATGTCTTGAACGCTTCTGCGCGACTGATCAACTGGTGAAGTTGTGGGACGACAAAGTCGAGGGCCATGAAAAGTGTTGCGTTACGTTTCTTAAGTGGAGACTCGATTTGGGTTAGTAAGTCTTCAAAGTACTCGTGAACGCCATGGAACAGAAGATCGGTGAGAGCAGGGAGAACAGAGCGAGCGAGTGGAGGTCGAGGTCGAGTCGTCGGATCGGGTCGAGATTGAGGGGATTGGAATCCAAGGTGAAGGACTTGGAGTGTGGACATGACGGACAGGGCGGTGACCAAAGCCTGGGGCGAAATGTAACACGAATGGGGAACGAGCCAATGGTCGAGCACGACAAGGTGAGTGGCAGACAGGACAATGTCGCACAAGCTGATCCTCCTAGGAACAAATCCGAAAGGGACGTCACCGCATGTTCTTTCACCGAAATGTCAGCTGCGAGAATGGTTCTGCATTGCCGCTGCCAATGTGATGTTGGAATGCGGAACAGGTTGATTTCGCACATGCGGTGGTGCCAGTGGTGATTCGACTCGCTACATTTCCACAGCGGTCGAGGTAAACTTATCGCCACCGGAAAGACTGGCAAGATGTCGAGTATCTCAGATCGCAGGTTCAGGCGACGTGGGTATGCAAACACGATGTCCGGTACACGTGGACCAGTGTGTGCCATCCGTTTGACCATCCACATGGAAATAGAGTGTTTCCATGATTGGGGAGTGTATAAATCGTCACCCGGTCTACAATCGATCGATCAGTGGTCGCTATGGACGATGAAAAAGAGACATACAGTACCCCGGCATAGTGTGGCGGGAAATAGACGTTTGAAAATTGCACCTGCAAATTAGCCCGGCTATTTTGCAGCTAATTTGCCGAACTTCGTAAGATGGTCAAAACGCGGTGCGAATTAGGGCAAATTTGCCCGAGAATGCCAGTGTGTCTATGGGCTGTGAACTTCGACTCAACTGTCTCAACAGGGCCGTGGTTGCCCAGCTTGAAATAAAAGATCTCGAGGACAAGCTGTAGCCATACAGTAATGTTTACTTTTGATAGACTAATATCAAATTTTCATTGTGTCTGTGCCTCGGTTTGCCCCAATTATCACCCCCAATCATCCCAATGAGCTCACTGGCATGCAAGTTTGAGCAGCTCAAGCTGTACCTGAAAGCTCTCCCAGAAGCTCTCCCATTAGTTGATATAACCAACCAGGATGCAAAAATCAACCGACTTTTGATGTTTTCAATCGATGAGGAATGGGTCCAAGATGTAGGGGAAGAGGGCACTGTAAATCGGGAGATTGAGGTCGCATTGCAGCAATTTCTGCCAAGGAATGATGCTGGGATCTTCTATATCACCCAACAAGGAAAAGGGATTGAAGAATTGGCAACAGTACTTGAGTACTGGGTGACAAAGCTTCCAGGATCTACCATATTGCAGTCATGGCTCAAGAGTTCAATCAATTCTGCAGAAAAGTGTATCTTGAAGTATGGTGGGAAGGTGAGCTTTCCCTCTGGTGATTGGACTTCGATATGAGACCACCAACTCCACAGCTCCTGGACATCCAAGTTGACGACGCACCTGGACCGTCAAGGACAGCACTGCAGCCTAAGAATGTGTTTGCAAAATCGAAAGATCTGGCTCAACGAGGTTGTCAGACCCTGGACATCCAAGTTGACGATGCACCTGGACCATCAAGGACAGCACCGCTGCCTAAGAATGTGTTTGCAAAATTGAAAGATCCGGCTCAACGAGGTTGTCAGACCACCCTCAATGGATCTGCTGCGGCAACCTTTCACAAATCCATTCGCAAAGATCCCAAGAAGCCTGATACCAAAGCCCTCCATGATACGGAGGACTCTGATTACATTACCGATGACGAGTCTGACGATGGACGTAAAGGAGGGAAAAAGATATTCCCACTGCTCCTTAGGATTTCAAGGCCATGCCATGCCATCACTGATCCGCAGAAGAAAATGGCTCGGTGTATTGCAAGCAAGGGATGTCGAACAACCTGGGGCTGGCCACGCGATAAAACGCGAATCCTGAAACATGCCATGCACTGTGGATATCTGGCCAAGATGGAGGGAGGAGCCTTGGTTCGAGCTGCTGTAGAAGAACTTGCAGGGAAACAACCCAGTCTCCTCGACCAATTGGACAAGAAGATGGGGATAGAAAAGAAGCGCACACACAAGGACCTGAGCAGTGCCAGTATGGAAGCGCCACCCTTGAAGCGTTCAAGAACCGAGCCACTTGTTGGCTGCTTGAGCAAGTTTCCAGAGTCTTCTGGGCAAACGAAGCTCACCCCAATTTGTGCTGGGAGCTCTAATTTGTCATTTAGCAAGTACCGCACTGAAGGGAGGAAGGCACTCAAGGAAAAGGCAAATAAAGCCTTGATTGAGTTTATCGTGTGTTGTGGGATTCCTCCACGCATCATCCAGCACCAAAAGTTCAAGAATTTGGTGAATGTCCTCAATGGGAATTACATACCTCCAAGCTGCACCACATTTGAGGACAGCCTGGTTCCATCTTACGCTGCTGCTACCCGACTGACTGTTATCAACTATCTCAAGAAATGCAGAGATATGACACTCACTTTTGATGGAGGTAAACTTGGGATGAAGAAGTTTTTTTCTGTGCATGTCACCACTGCCCATCGCCAGTCATTCTGTATGGAGCTTGATGATGTTGACAGACTAAGTCAAACGGGAGAATACATCTGTGACCTTCTGTACAAGGTGAGTTCTTATTCAATAATGATGTGAATGGAGGCTGTGACACATCACAAAGTGGGTGACAGAGATAGGGATCTACCGTTTCTGCTGTGTGTCATCTGATGATACTGGGAATACCAACAAGGGCCATTGACTATTTGTGGCAATCGCACCACGAGTACTGAATTTGGCAGATGCATGTCACAACTTGCACAACACCTGTAAGGACATGTGCAATCTGCCTGAATTTCAACCGGTATCTTCCATCCTGGATTCCTGGATCCCTGAACAAATAGATTAAGTTATCTTGTCCAGGTGCTTTCTCAATTGCAAGACCTTTTGGCATTCATGGGCCTTTCAACCTATACACTTGACTGGTTTGATGTTGCTCGTAAAGATCTACATATACAGCACGGCCTCCAATCAGTTGGAGAAACAAGGTTTGGGACCATCTATTGGTCACTCGACTCAGTTGTGCAGGGAATACCAGCGTTCACAAAGATTGTTCGTAACCCAGGCCTTGGTATTGATAACGCAGTAAGCCGACTCATCAATCTGAGATTGGGCCACATATATTCAAATTGTCTTAACTAGATGCTTCACACCTTGTTTGACGATGATTGTCAAGACACGTACTGCTGATCACTAAGGACTCAGGAGCAGGTGGGCAGGGGTCGGAACAGATGGTACGCGGCGTAAACGGCGTTGAACAGGAGGACGAGCCAAACGACTAGAAGATACCAGATAGGGACTGGTACGTGTTGCAGGAGGCAGAGGCGAAGAGTAGAGGCCAGTGCAGCGAGGGACTTTAAACAAGGCGGTCGTTGAAGAGTACCTTGAAGGCGAGGGAAGGCTTTAGACTGAGCAGTCGCAGGGGAGTACCCAGGAAGTGGAGAGTATCACAAATGGACAGTCTGACGACTGCCATGCTTCATTGGGGCTTATATACAGTAGACAGGGTCGATTACAAAGCACTGGGACTATTCTAGACTCTTTGGTACCATCCAATAGGACTACAGAGGCATAAACTTGCTTATGCCAAGTTTCAGGCTTACTGAGCGCATTACTGATCATTGTGGAGCGATGACGTCATTATGATGTCACTGTGGGGCGCTTAGTGAGCCTATGAGGTCACTGTGGAGTCGCTCAGTCAGCCATGATGTCATTGGAGCCTTGATGACGTCAGATGATTTATGCAACAGTTTCTAAGAGTTTGTGCCGCTGTTTCGGGTCCATGGTGGCTGGGTGGCCATGTGGCTGCCACGCGATGATTACCCAATTAGGAAACCGGTGCCTGGTCGTGTTAGAGTGCTTTTGCAATAGCAATATCTTGTACCGCAGGAGGGATAGCCCAGAAAATGGAAGGGAGTCGGCAATGCAAAGTGAGGGTGGTCTTTCTTGAGTAAAATAGGACAATCCTTGGCCAGGACTTGGCCTTGGTTCGTAACAATGATGAGGATGTTTTTGCCTTTCAGAGGGATTTGAAGCAGCTTGGGGCTGTTCTGATGCCATTTGCTCGTGCAATCCAGTGTCTGGAAGCCAAGGACACCAATCCTGCGGACGTGTACACCTACTGGCTTGTGATTGTGGCTCATCTTCAAGATCTCCTGACCAAGGATGATAGTCTGAAAGAAAAGTCAAAGTATGGAAGAAGATTTGTGCGATAGCAAATTCCTGGTTTGCACAGCTTATAGAAAATGAGCGGGCATCAAACGTCTACCTGACTGCATTTGTACTTGACCCTGGTAGTATTCCCACGCGATCTTGTATTTGGGTATCAACTTATTGCATTTATCTATGGACTAGAAAACCGGGCTGCACTAATCCTCACCAACCCAAACCCTCTTTCAATTCCCTCTGTGACAATTACAAGAGAGAAAGGGAAGCCTACTATCAGATCGAGGCCCGAGATTATTGATGGAATTGGGCTTAGCTTACTAAAGCTTCTGCAGAATGAGTATGGTGATGAATATCGTGCAGGTCGTTCTGTGGAAGAGGCAAGAAGAGTCATGGAAGACATCAATCCTCACCTTGCAAAGCGGAATCCACACGAGGCCCTGCACGCCCTGAAGGCTCAGTTCAGGGCATATTTGGCTGGTGTCGAGCTGTTCAATCGCAAATGTGGGTGAAATGAAAGTGTTCGTGATTATTGGAGCCGGCTGTTAGATAACGAGGATTCTGATGTGCTGGCGGTATGTGATCCTCAAGCTGCGAACACAACAGGCAAGATGCTCACCATGTTCATTTATGCAAGGCCCTCGCTGTTAAGATCTTCTCTGCTATGCCTGTCTCTATGGTCGACGAGCGTGCAATGTCTGTTGTAACTTGGCTGAATAGTCCAAGATGGAAACGACAGAAGGTACCTACAATAGCAAATCAGCTGATAATTCGAGGGTTCAATCAGCTTGACAGGGAGGTATGTCTTTCATCTACAAAGCAAACTATGTGCTTGGTCAAGCAACCTTGCTCAGGAACAACCACGGAAGCCTGTTACCGTGAATTGGAGAGACATACGAGCCACAATTAACCAATCCCCAATTGCTTTGCAACATGCTACTCATAAAGTGGCCGTGGATGGAGATCAGAGTGATGATGATAGTTGTGATGAGAGTGAGATCCCTGCACATGTTGACCCAGAAGCAGATCCCCTGAAGTGGCTGGATGATGGCCTTCCAGACTTGTCTGGATTCGAGCATCGTTACTTTGATCTTGCGGCTGAGTTTGATATCTCTCGTTATATCCAGATATTGGCAGATAGCATCTCTGATGACACAACAACACACAGTGGAAATATGCAGCAGTCTTCGGGCTCAGGAAATAGCTTTGGGAATAAGGAGGCTGGTGATTTCGTACCAGCAGATGAAGAGTGGGGGCGATGGTCTTAACGCGTGCAAAAGCATGTTATGTAATTGTTGATCTGGGCTAACTAGCGCAAATTTGCCGCGAAATAGCAAAATAGCTATTTTGCGATGCGAATCAGACCGGGTAAATTAACCGAAAATTACACTGCGAAATAGACCTCGCCAGATGCCGAAGCAAATTTGCTGGGTGAATTAGGCGTCGGAGCTATTTCCCGCCACACTACCCCGGCAACGCGCGCTATGACTTGACTTGCTTTCCACGAACACAACTACGTGAGACTTGGTCAATTCAGGAATGGTAACAATGAAGTTCGTTCGACATACATAGGGAATGAGGAAGTTGGGTATGGTGGTCGTCTGGAATTACTTACCACAGCCTGAGTTTTTATATTTGAGTGGGGCATGTGTTCGTAGTATCAACGATCCGATATTTGAATAGCGCTGCCGTATCACATTTTAGCTACTTTTTCTGTTTTTAATCGTATTGATCGTATTCAGCAACACCCGCCTATCATCATCTTTCGAAATCGTCGAAAGAGCATCTTCCGCTCGCCCATCCGTCAACTCGGTGGTGAGCAGTCCGGTTGGATACATTGCATCTCCAACTTTGCCCCCCCAGTCAAAATCTAATAGTATCATCCTTTCTCCATCATAAAGTATGTTGGGCTCCCGTAGGTCCCCGTGAACGAGCCCGCGATCATGGAATTCTTCCATGAGCTTCCATAACTCGTCACAGAGACCCTCGAGGTCTTGTGACGAAGAGGGGAATACAGGTGACGAAATGTACTCCATAGCAATGGCGAACCAACCTCCTGGGAGTTCCTGGAAGCCGAGAATCTTTGGGGCATGTCTTCGATGAGCACAAAGCTCGTGCAGTTCGATCGAGTACCGTCGCGAAAACTTCACGATGATTTCTATGTTTTCGTCCGGCGTTTTGGCGATGTACAGGTGGCGGTAGTCCTGCGTATCGTGATGGAGCCCAATAATCCGAAATTCGAGTTTCGCGTCCTTATTGTCGCGCCTCGTCAACGCCGAGATGTATGGAAGGTTAACGTCGTGTGGGATCGCGCCCTCACCCTTGACGAAGAGCCGTATGTCATTATCTATGCATCGTAAAAGATGCAATGCGCCATAAAAGGCGGCATATAGACTCTCTCGATCATCACCATCGACGGCGGATGGGATACACGACAACATAGGGGTGAGGCTGACAACGCGCCAACAGTCTTGAAGAAAAAGGACTCCGAAAAACATGACATAAGGGCCTCGCACGCAAGTCAGGCTTGTACGATAGGAGACCAAGTGACGCTCGGCTTACCAACAATTGTCAGGCCGAGACACGGCACCCGCCACCGAAACGGTCCTCTTTGGTCTTTCATTGCTTGAGTGTGCGATTTGGCGATGCAACTAACGAGTTCCACGGCAGGTATCGAATTGATGTCAGCGAGCTCGTTTTTGAACTCTACCACACACGACACTGCGCCGTGTGGGCCGAGAAAATGACCATCCGTACGGCCATTACGAATGGTGCCCTGCTTAAGGGGTGGACAGTCACGGTTGCGAAAGGAAAAAATCGAGTTCAAAGCCAGTAGGCCCTCGACCATCCGGCTGGCCTCGTTGTTGTATAACGTGGTCATCCGTTCGGAGAAAGAGTCGACGGCCATTTCCAGTTCTCCCCTCGCCTTCGTCGAAGCACGTGTATTATGCCGACCTTTATAGATATCGAGAAAGTGACCGAAGCCGTCATATAAGAGGGAAATAGGAGGAAGCGAATCAGACTCAGGACGGTCGTCCCGAATCCTTTCAAGTGGGACTGTTTGTATTGACCTGTACACTTTCGGCGAGCCGATCCGAGAAGCAGAAGTTGAAACAAGTTTACGCTTCAGCAAAGACTCCAACGTTATCTTGCCATCGAAGGGAGATCCCGTTTCTGATCAGATGAGCGTTTGGAACAGCAAGTTGATAGGGCAAGCCAAGTTAAACGGGAAGCGAAGATTAAGCATAATGTTATCAGCAACACTCATGACTAACCACGGGAATTCTCACCAATTTCCGGGACCTCCACGAGGATGCTGACCCTCTCCTCTAGAGGATCCCTCTGGAATATTTTGGAGAGCAAGCGAGATGATACTTTCAGCGGCGTTTTCGAAGCTTGTTTAGCAGCTTCCTCAAGGTCCTCGTCATCAGGTAGGTCGACTTGGTAGAGTTTGAGTCGGTCGGCGTCGACACCTTTCAAATCGTTAGGTTTCCTCTGTGAGATCGCCTCTTTCAAGTGGTCAACAGTCTTGGACCGTTCGATATTGACTGAGAATGGGTTGCCCATTCCAATAATATAGACAAAAAGATCCAGTTTTGCGGCCATGGTAGCAGATGAGGATGGATGTTGAAGAGTGGGGAATAAAGAGTGTAGGCTTATAACGCGTCGCGCGTTCTACTGAACTTGAAACTCCGAGTCAGTGGCTCGGCTGTAAAGACCGCGACTCGGTGTCTGATCGATTGCACGTCTCCCCTCTGACCCCTCCGACTGACAGGAAAACTAAGACAGGCAATTAAAGATCTGGCTGTCTTGTGGCGGGAGTGCCTGTGTGCAGCTGCACGCGTGACCATGCTGAAAGTTCAAAGGGCTTTGTATCCGTATCCTTGGCACATTGTGTCTCTAGCGCAAATTTCAGTGTTTCGGTGTGGAGTCCACGTTCCCCGTCTCCTACTCCTTGTTCACATTGCGGCGGCCACATGTTAAATTCGAGTCCGACGCGAACATTGAATGTATCAAATTGATTGATCATCCCGATATGTCCTCGCCTCATTTTGTTTTGGCCCCCTTACTTGCGGCTCCATGTTGAATCGCGCAGTGATAAGGTAGATTAGATCGTAATAGATCTAATAAAAAATGATATTCAGTTTCTGTGAGACGAAACTATTGTGTCATATTTACCTAATAAAAATGATACTACAACACGTAATCAGCTACTGATAAGATCGTGAGATAGTAAGTACTTACTTCAGTTTCTGTGAGATGAAAGTGAAGTATCTACTGTATGTACGACGCTCTTAAGTATCTGAGAGCGTCCCTAATTATTTTGTCTATAGTAACTATCAAATTGTTTTCACGATCGCTATGTGCTAGCTACCGATTGTCTTAGATCATACTATCAATTTTGTTATCGTACGCGTTTCAGCAACTGATCTGAAACGCTTATGTGGTCCAGGCCTGTGGGCCACCCGGACAGTTTGGGCCGACACGTCAAACGCTTCGGCTACTCTTTATCTCAACATCCCCCCGTGATCTAGACAGTCAGTAGATTGGATCAGATGAGACCTAACCCAGTGACGAAGGAGTGCATTCGCGCGTGGCGTGCGTGCATCTTGGTAGACCATCAAGTGGGTGAGTCGGTAAGACTGTGAGTCGAGAGACTCCAAAAGGAAAGGTGAACGAGTGGGTGAGTCGATAAACTATCTATAGAGTGTTCAGATCTGCACATAGGGGAGGCTGCTGTTAAAACATTAATATATTGCCTAGTCGCCATAGGCGTTGCCTCTCCGGAGTGTTTGATCAAACGGATTTCCGCGTCGGAACGGAGCAGAATACGGAAGCGGAACGGAAGTCCCCCATCCCAAGGTGAGAGACCTCCGAGATTACAGAAGCGGAGTGGAATCCACCATCCCGAAGAAATCCGAGATGTGCCTTGATTGATCGATGTCTGTGTTAGCCGAGCGATTGCGTGTAACGCGGATCCCGAGGTATGATGCGATCTTGGCTAGATCTGTCAACTCGTAGCGCATAGACAAAGATAGATATTGCACCCGTAGATGTGAGCGTCGAGACCACGAGGGTTGCCTAAGATAATGATGTCATTGGCAGAGAGGATGTGATGCAAAATGATAGTGGAGCAAAATGATAGTGGATCCCCCCGCATCTTGGCGATGACATATGTCCGCATGAGAATGCGTGTGCGCGCAGCCGAGATAAGTTGAACGCGAGTCACTAAGGACTCCATGAGAACGTAGGTCCCATGTACTAGAGGCCTGTGTAAGACCAAAAAGCGCTTTCGGTGTGATGAAACCTTGCGATTGCTCCAAATAATTCTAATCTTCTTCACCCAGTGAGCCGATGACGAATGTCGACAAGACGTCCTCGGATCTCCCGATCCATATGCTAGCGTGGCCAACGCTGAACAAGAGTCGCTAAGACTCGGACCTGGCTACTGGTGAGAAGGTTTCATCAATGTCAATGCCTTGTAAATTGGGTGAACCCCTGTGCAACTGAAACGCGCGCGAAATCTGCGTGCTGCACACCCATTCCGATAAGATCGACAAGATCCCAGGGACTATTTTTCGCAAGCGCGCTGTAGCGTGTCCGGTGACGTGCGAGTGAGATCGTAAGGCTGACCGGTCCAAGCAGAAAGAGTAGAGGAGGGGGGGAGAGGAGGAACAAGTGGTCGCGCGCAGTCGTTCTGGTTCAGGCAGAGGTGGACAGATGAGGGGGAAAAGATTCTGATTCCACTGGACTTCTCTTTTTTTTACTACAAGGTAGCTAGGTGTTTTATATACAAGAAGGGGAGTAGTAAGAGGGGGCATGTAATGAAAGGAAATGAGATGATGAAAGGAAGTAGAGTCTTGAAAGGCAATCGAGACCGGGCGAGGCGGTCTAGGCGATCGTGAAAGGCTCGACGCGGAAACGCGTCGCGTGTGCCGGAGCGTGGGGTGCGTGCACGTATGGCGATGGGTGGGCGATGCGGTCGTCTGGGTCTTGACGTCGGGTGTGAGGTGGTAGGCGTGCTCGTGAGGTCAGTGCGTGGTCGGTGGCAAGGGCTGCAATGCGGTCGGTGGCGGACAGCCTGGCACGCAATCGTGTCTTGTGAGCGTTTGGCATACGCGTGGTTGGTAGAAAGGGCTTGAAGTTGGGCACAAGAGAGGTCGCGGGTGCGTGCGTGTGTGTGTGCAGCTGTTGGCAAGGGATGAAAGCGAGCTGAGGCAAGGGAGAGGATAGGCGTCACGTCGTGTCGCGTCGCGTTTCCGCACGTGATTTCGTGGCCAGCCATAATCCTCCTTACAGCGCCGATCACGTATGGATACGTGACTTGCCACTCATCGGCAAAATCCAATAAAGTGCCTTCCATATGTAGCCCAGTGATCGCTTCCGCATAGCCGAGCCGTATGTGATAAGCGCCCTCTCGCATCTGTGTGTGCAGTCCCTCCAAGACATTTGGAACGTGGACACGAGTAAGACCCAAGATGTGTAACTGAGAGCGGATGCGGTGGACCAATGAATTGTCCCAGTAATGCTGAGTGAGGATGGCGTAAACGGTATGGCGAAACGTGTGTAACTGGCTGTATAGGCATGGTAAGGTATAGTGAGTGTGGTGTGAGGGAATCTAATGGGGTTTCTGGAGGCGCGGGACGAAGTGCCGATGATCCGGTTCATGTGAAATTAAGGCAGAGAATGTCACCGGTCCTGTAGGGACCAAGAGTTGTGCAGGCGGAGCAATGTCTGTAACATGTCCCCTGGCTATGCAGTATGCGCTTGTCATGCGATAAGATTGCGATGGTCAGGCGTGTAGACATACGCCCTACATCTAAAGAAGGCGGAATTGTGAGACGACCGGAGTCAGTCCGTCCATTCACAGTGTATGAAGTGTGCATGCACAGAGAATGCGTGATGGAGTCCGATCATTAGTATGGACAGCAGCGTTAGTACTAAGCTCCAGAACCCGAGAGTGAGACCAGCGCCATGTAACTTTTGAACGCGTGTTGTCTTCAAGGGTCCGATTCCATCTATCCGGCACTCTATTCTCCTGTGGTAAATCTGGCATTGTTAATCTATGTATGATCCCTCATTGAACTGATAAGTATGTGAGCGCGCGTTGCCTCAATAGCTAGCGCCTCGTATTGGTCTCGCGTGCAGCAGATCGGCTAAGGTGCTGTAGATAATCTTGTAGCCGAGGATCCGATCGCTAAGGGGAAACCCAGAAAAGAAGCGTTCGGTTGCCGAGTGTATACTCCGGACAGGATAACTGATCGCGATCCGTGAAGCCAAGCGAGATCCGGGTACCGGAATCACAGTAATAGATTAACACGCGTGTGGACATATGCCTCATGCGCTGATGCTGGATGTGGAATGATAGGACACTTCTTTGCACTTGTAGACTGGAGTTATGAAGTTAATACACAATAGATTGTTCTCCAGCCAGCTGTGCGCGATCTTCCGATCTTTGATGTGTAAATTTGAACACCCCTCTTGAGTGTATGTGATGCATCCCTCAGTTCCGAAGTAGCGCGCGCACTGTGTAGTCGCATGCATCGGCCTTTGGTACATGTAGAATGTCTATGAGAGTTAATAAGGATATCTCCAAGGCCTTCCGGCCAGCAGGACGGACGCAGATCCAGTCCCAATCTGTCTGATGACTGTATAACCTCCCAGAGTAATGGATTTGGAGGCCAGAGCGCAAATAACGAAGTCGGGGGTCCGGAACGGACTAATATGATGAGGAGCTCCGTAGTCAATCAAGATCTAGTTGCTGCGTAAAAGGGAAACCAGAATCTCATATTCATCGGACGTCCGATACCTCGGTGATAGGAGCAGTATTGCCCACTATGTACGCTCTGATGTTTCTGTCAGTGCCTGTCACTTTTGTATTCGTCGCCTTCTCCTTCCAGTAGTCCAGACTGCGTGTCCAAGTTTATTGCAATAGCAGCATTGTATCTCGGACGTAGCGTTGTGTGTCTTTACTGGAATGACTATATTTTGTGAGGCGGAGAGGCCGGCCCGACAACCATCTTCATTTGATTCGTACCTGGATCGTGTGGGAAAGGTTCATTGGAGCACCGGAGGCTAGAATTTGTCGACGCGACAGCCGAGTAAGCGTCGGGTAACATGAAATGAAGATTCGATATGAATAAATGGTTATATTGGAGAGTGATCCATGCATCGTTTGTTGCAATCGCGGGAACGTCTGATGTGTGTTGTTTAACATCTAGGAATATGCGTGTAAGGGATGCCCATGTGTAGAATGCTTGACATTGATCTGACGCCGCCGTATGCGCGTTTGAGTTCCTCCCACTTGAGCTTGCAAGTATACAATTTAGTGTCATTTTTGTTACTGCCGATGTGACCATCTGGATGTATATTTCAGGAGCGCGTGCGTCTAAAAGAGTTCTCCCTCAGCGTCCTAAGAAGTATTGCTGGAGGGGCTATCATCTGTAACTGTAATGCGACGCGCGATGGGGTAATGGCCAGTAAGCGAGATGACCAAGCAAGTGATCAAGATCGAGGAGGGAACGTAAACATTAGGCGAGGTGCCGTGTGATTCGATTAGGTAAATGGGGTGATAAAGCCAATCTGGGCAAGTGGAGCAAATACGTGTGCCAGATGTTAGAAATCCGATCAGTACCCCTGACGCGTGGGTCAAAACTTCGATCCAAGTACCAAAAGTATGGGGTGTCGTTCTGATGAACAGTGGCTCGTGAAGGGGAGAGAATGTGTCGATAGACTGTGTGAGCTTGTGTGTGGATTTCTGTCTTGGGAATTTACTAGTGGCCAGGGCCCATAACCTGTTGAATCATGCAGTGATAAGGTAGATTAGATCGTAATAGATCTAATAAAAAATGATATTCAGTTTCTGTGAGACGAAACTATTGTGTCATATTTACCTAATAAAAATGATACTACAACGCGTAATCAGCTACTGATAAGATCGTGAGATAGTAAGTACTTACTTCAGTTTCTGTGAGACGAAAGTGAAGTATCTACTGTATGTACGACGCTCTTAAGTATCTGAGAGCGTCCCTAATTATTTTGTCTATAGTAACTATCAAATTGTTTTCACGATCGCTATGTGCTAGCTACCGATTGTCTTAGATCATACTATCAATTTTGTTATCGTACGCGTTTCAGCAACTGATCTGAAATGCTTATGTGGTCCGGGCCTGTGGGCCGCCCGGACAGTTTGGGCTGACGCGTCAAACGCTTCGGCTACTCTTTATCTCAACACTCCAGTGGTGTATTCGACGGCAATTGACAAGGCGTGCCCGACGGACGGGAATACATGGTGCGTAACATCAGGGTAATGAACTCAGTGCCATCTCAGATCGAGATGATAACTTCTGGTATACGGAAGTAAGCAAGGTAGAATATTACAGCCAGATATACAACACCACTGTGAGTTCTCTCACAAAAAGGCAAGATGCACTCTCCCCTCAACCCAAGGCAGGTCTCCCTGCTCATCGACTTCTGCTGGACATGTGGCCCCCGCAGGTAAACTCCTCGTGTGTTATGGGCCATGAGCCTCTCAGCTCCACGTCCCGCTGCTTTGGATATGCCATTGTTATTTTGAGGGGTCCTAGCGGCAGGTTTGTGAATGGTATTTCTCGTACATTTTCCTGCACATTCCACTCCCAACAAATCAACGCCTCATGAATCCTGCCACTACCAACAACATTGTGCTCTGGTCCCATTTCGCGCCACACTAGAGGACCAAATTAGCATATGGTCGATATTGCGGGCAATATTCAACCCGTGCTTGACTTCAACTCGCTTCCGGACGGCTCTGTCGCAGTGAGCATCATCTCCGGGTGTGTAAATAAAGGTCGTTCACGTCTCACTGTTACAAGGACATCAACTGGAATGCCGCGGATATTTCAGAAACCTGCCCAATGCCTGGAGCACTTTTACCACAATCGATGACATCTACCTAACGACGCCCACCCCTTACCCCAACCCTTTCGGACATTCAGGTGAATTCAATTACCTGGAAACCGTGAGTGCACAACCCCCGGTCACCAAACGACAGCTTTGACTTACCTCGTTGCATCACAGGACTTTCTTCCTCCTTGACAGATGCCAACGCCATGTAGGTCATATTCTTCCTTTCTGGCAGGTCTTGTCTCAATGCACCTACAGACGTGAGTTCTTCTTATCTTAGGCAAACAATGATTCATGGGTCGAACTTCCCCCGACACCGTCCCAACCGCTGTCAGTGCAGCACGGCGTGAGTGCAAATCATAATGGCATAAGTGATCTGCTTTCACCGACTGGCTGGCTGGCCCCAGTCCCAAGGAAATTTGGGCCTTCGACCGCCACTTTGCAGGTTGACTCGGCCTGGTCGTTCCAGCTCGGTCAATCCACTGGGCCATTGATTCACCCTGATGCATACAGGAGTCCAACAAGACAAATGACATCGAGCTACAATGCAAAATCTTTTGGTCTCACTGCAATTGGGTCCTCGCAGGTGCCCCCTTTGATCTGTATCCTACCGGGGCCCGATATGCTAACGCCGGCGGGTTTTAGGTTTCAGGCAGGGTGTGGCCAGTCATGGTTCTACTGGCCGGCTTCTGGTGTGCCGGCGTCCGAACTGGACATGTTGGCGGTGCCGCAGACGGTCCTTGGCAAGCGACTTCGAAATGAGGATGACACCCTCGGTGGTAGAGGCCAGATTCGAATGTCAACCAAGCACGATGCCCGCACAAGAAAGGCAAGGTCAAACTTGTGTCTACCGTCAGGGTGTTGGAGTCAGATGTGTCGACACATACCTTTCACAAACCTGCCGCTATTTTTTTTTGGATAGCGCTTTATTAGGTAGTTACGGGTACAGGCTACCTTAATAAGGGTGAGATAGCAGGAGAAAATTAATTCAGCCCTATCTTACGCGCTGTAGCCGGTGCGGAGACCAGATGTGAGGGTGAAATGCATTTACGCATGCCCCCCGGGGGTTGCCGGTATGGGGGTAGTGTGGGACTCAGAAATACGTGTGGCCGAACTTACCATAGCCTCCTACCCACTAAAACCTCACGGTTAAAGATCCAATCATTTGGGAGGTCCATTGTTTTCCTAAGGACAGGTTCCCAGGTGTCCCTCACTAACTTGAAAGCCCTTTTATCTTGTTTGATTAGTGTTGCGATTATTTTGTCATTGGTGAGTCTCGTGTTGATGGCATGAAACCACCTTGTATGGGTTTCACTTTCTTGGTGAGTGTGGTCTTGGATAACTCGTTCGCACCTTATGACCCAGATTAGGTGAGCAGCCTCTGAGATTAATATTTGGAGGAGGCGAGTGGCTCCTTTTGGGATGCGTCTATGGCGGTTTTGGTCATGGTGTTGTTCGATGTCTTGGTTAGGGAAGGTGAGGCATCCACAGCCTAGTATGGTGCCTAAATTGATGTCACGCCATAGATGTGGTGCATGTGGCCAGGTCTCTTTCGCTAAGGACCAGATGGTGTTACAGGGTGTGGCTTCACAGTAGATAAGTATGTGATCCATTGATTTGGGGATGTTGCATGTGGAGCAGAATTTGCGATCCTCATAGTTTGGTATGTGTCTCCATTGGGGGCCTATTCTGTGTGTTGAGTGCATTGATTTATACAGGAATTGTTGGATGTGGGTACGGATGGACTTTTTTCGTATTCCCATCCATATTGTGTTATCAGTTTCAAGGGCGTCGTTAAAGTCTGCTATGGCTAATCTCGCAGTTTGTAGGTTTTTTGTGGTAGACAGGTGTGGGATAGGGGGTTGGTGTTCTTTGATGCCTAGGTACGCTATTTTCTGTGAAATAGTTGCTAATGGTTGGTTTATGTGTTGGAAACGCAGCCACCACGTGGCAGAGAAACAGACCGAACGGACCGGATAGTTAGAACGCCGTGTTGATACCACCGTTCCTTTTTCCTCAGTCATTCATATACAAGACTGAGGTCAGTAGCACATTCCTTTACCATTTACATATACTCATTATGTACATAGCCTTCATCCAACAGGTTAGCTTACTAACCTAATATCAGTCTTTCATATACAAGACTGAGCCTTCGTCCAACAGATTATGAGACCTGTCTGTCTCTGAAAGCTAAATCACTTCCATAAACAGCCAACATTTCGTAACTACGTAACATGAGTTCCTCAGCATCATCCCCAGCGCCTTCATCCTCGAAAGGAAAGAGCTCTCCCACAGGTGGAGCCACGGGAAAAATGGGCAGAACCAAACTCCAACGTCATGATGTGCCGATCCTCCAAGATGGTGCAGATGAATATGCTGACTGGAAGGGAGTAATGGAGGCAATATTCGAAGCAACAGATCTGTTAAACATCATAAACGGAACTGAAAAGAAACCGGACGCAAACGTCGACCCCGATGCCGCCGCCGACTGGACGGCAAGGGACCATGAAGCGCGCGCCCAAATCTTTATGTCCGTACGAGGGCACGCTCTCAAAACAATACTTGGCATAAAAGGTTCCACAGAGTGCTGGAAAAAGCTTTCAATTTGATTTGAAGGGCAAGGCGACCAACAAGTCGCCCACTTATTGTCAGACCTATATCTGACCACCCTCTCGGACACTGAAGCAATGGCTCCCCAGCTCGAGCACAAAATGCAGCTCGCACGCATGCTTGAAACACTCGGATACCCGATACCCGAAAAACTTCTTGCATGGATGATCATCATTGCACTCCCAGAAACGTTGGAAACTCATAAAACCATACTGTATTCCATGCCCTCCGACAAGCTCAGTACTGACTATGTCATTGGCCAAATCCTGGCGAACGAACAACGCCGGATCCACGCGACTGGTACCACTGCAGCGGCCTACTTTGCCAAGGCGGGTAAAAAGGAGAAAAATAAAAACAACCAAAGCGAGAAAAATAACAAAAAGTGCACCCACTGCAAGCGCAAGGGACACGAAGTAACGGAGTGCTGGAAACTCCACGGGAAACCCACCGAGAAGGCAAAAGTTGCAGCCACTGATGCTAGCACGCCGGGATCACCGATGTCCACATCGCTGACACTTACCAGCGCCGGGATCGCCAACGTCCCAGATCCCGACTA
Source organism: Russula earlei (assembly GCA_025769875.1). Lineage (NCBI taxonomy): Eukaryota > Fungi > Basidiomycota > Agaricomycetes > Russulales > Russulaceae > Russula > Russula earlei. The sequence continues at coordinate 143,669 of JAGFNK010000018.1, forward strand.
TGTTATTAGATTATACCATGCAGTTGGGGACGATCCTGACCTGACCACCGCCCATGCGTTAAAGACCCAGGATGAACTTCGAACAGCCAACCTCACTAACAGTTGGCTCATCGACTCTGGGGCATCTCGCATAATGACCTCTCACCGTGAATGGTTCAACCAATATACCACTCTCCCAAACCCAACTCAAGTCATGCTTGGAGATAATAGTTCTATTCCTGTGATTGGAGTCGGCCAAGTACAAGTCCGAATGCACGCAAACGGCGCGTGGAGCAACGTTATGTTCCGCAACGTCCTGCACGTCCCAGACTTACATGGAAATCTCTTGTCAGTTTCCCATCTGGCTCAACGCGGCGCAGAAGTGCGATTCCAGAGTCAGACATGTGGCATATATGAACAGAACCAGCTAATTTGTGAAGGGTCCCTACACGGTACACTATACGTCATGGCCATATCCTCCCCCAAGTCCCTGTCCGCGCGCATCGCGACGCTGGACCACTTCCCTGCGGAAGGCGACAAGCCATATGCAGTCGCCCTCACTGTGCGCCTCAAAACATCCAAGGCCTCCCTACATGTTTGGCACCGGCGTCTCGGCCACTTGAATACCGACACCATAACCCGGATGCTGAAGAAAGGGATGGTGAAAGGGATGGAGATTACCGGAAAGCGACTCACCACCAGTATTTGTGAGCCTTGCTTGAAGGGAAAGCAAACGCGCCTTGAAATCTTGAAGGCGACGGAAACGTGCGCTGATGTCGTGTTAGGCCGCATCTTCTCCGACATCTGTGGGAAGATGCCTACTAGAACACCCCAGGGTCATGAGTACTTTGTCACCTTTGTGGATGACAAGTTGAGGAAAGTGTTTGTTGGTGGACTTAAATTCAAATCCGACACACTTGAGCACCTCAAAGCATTCACGGCATGTGCTGAAGTCGAAACCGGTCAGCGGCTGAAAGTCCTCCGCTCTGACAGAGGGGGCGAATACACTGGGAAAGAGTCTCAGAAGTTCCTCACAGAGAAAGGAATCAGGCTGGAACTCACTACCCCAGACACATCTCAGCATAACGGGGTCGCGGAACGTATGAACCGGACGATCTTGGACAAAGTCTGGGCAATGCTCACGGACACCTCGCTGCCCGAGTCCTTCTGGCTCCATGCCCTTGAATACGCGGCGCATATCCACAACGTCACCCCCACACGTGCACTCGATGACATGACACCCGAGGAAGCCTGGAGCGGGAACAAACCCGACCTCTCACGGCTTCGCGTCTTTGGCACGCGTGCGTTCGTCCACATCCCGGAGGATAAACGCACCAAGTTAGATGCGAGGTCACTGGTGTGCACACTCCTGGGATATGCTCCCCAGAGGAAAGCCTACAAACTTATCCACCAGCCCACTCACCGCATCCTTGAATCGCGCGACATCGTATTTGATGAAGGGGGCCCAGCAATTCCGCACGTTGAGTGGACAGTCCTCAAATCTGACTCAGACAGCGAAAATGAACAGGCAGATGGGGTGGAAAATGAGATTGAGGGGGCGGAAGGCCCACAACTGACGGTAGAGGCGGAACTACCACCGTGCGCCGAACCGCAATGCGCGGTTGACACCGCTCCACCTGCCCAGCCATCAATACAAGCAGTACAACCTACACCATACGAAGTGGACAACGTACCTGTCCAGCCCACTTCCGGACGACCGAGGCGTACCATACGTGCACCAACTCGTGATGACGACCCCCGGTATTCTACCACATCGTACATGCAACGTAAGAAACGTACCGAACGAGGAAACGTGGCACACATTGATGTGACCACTGACCCAAAAACGTACGTGGAAGCCATGTCCCGCCCCGATGCGGCGGAATGGGAAATGGCTTGCAATGATGAGCGTCGCGCGTTCGAGTCCATGGATGTGTTCGAAATTGTCCCGCGGCCACAAAACCAAAAGGTAGTTGGCAGCAAATGGGTCTTCAAAATAAAGAGGGGACCGGACAGAACAATAATCAAATATAAAGCTTGCCTTGTCGCGCAGGGATTCACCCAGATCGAAGGTATCGACTTCGACGAAACCTTCACGCCCGTCGCGAAACTCGCGTCCCTACGTGCGATCCTCGCCCTAGCCGCTGCGCACAACCTAGAGGTCCATCAGATGGATGTCAAGTCAGCATACTTGAACGGAGAGCTGAAAGATGAAATCTACATGGACGCACCTCCCGGCTTCGACATTCCAAACGGCATGGTACTGAAACTACTCAAAGCTGTCTATGGGACTAAGCAAGGGGGGAGAGTCTGGTATGAGAACATCAAAGACTCACTAGGTGACATGGGCTACACCCACACTGATGCCGACCACACCGTCTTCATCCGTCGTAACCGCGAGCGCCTGTCCATAATTGCGCTCTACATTGATGATATCACCATGGTCTCTGATGACCTAGATTCCATCAACATTGACAAAAACAAACTAAAACAGAAGTATCAGATGACGGACCTAGGGGAGATAACCTGGATACCCGGTGTACACGTCACGCGAAACCGGGACTTGATAGCACTCTCTCAGGAGAAATACGTTGAAGAAGTTCTTCAACTGCCTAGGGAAGTCAGACGTTCGACCGATCAGCACCCCCATGCTAGCAAATGAACACCTCCTGAAAGTGGACGCACCGGATGTGGACGTCAAGTCCTACCAACGCACACTCGGAGCCATCATGTACCTCATGCTAGGCACCCGACCTGATCTTGCCTTCACTGTCGCAGCCCTTGGACGACACGCCGCGTGCCCCGGAAATGACCATCAACGCGCACTCGACCGCGCCATCCGATACATCCGAGGCACAAGCGACAAACGCCTAGTCTTCCAACGCAGTCTCGGGACTCAGCCAACCCTAGTCGGGTACGCGGATGCAGACTGGGCCAGCGACGTGAATGATCGCAAGTCCACATCGGGCTTCGTCTTCATGTTGGCAGGAGGGGCTGTGAGTTGGAGCTCAAAGAAACAAGCCTCGGTTGCATTGTTGAGCACCGAGGCAGAATACATTGCAGGAGCACATGCCTCTAAAGAGGCCATTTGGCTGAGACATCTACTCACCGAATTGGGTGAAGACACACATCTCCCCACCACTCTCCATATCGACAACCAGTCAGCCATCGCCATTGCGAAGAACCCGGAGTTCCATGACCGCACGAAACACATTGAAGTGAGACACCACTTCCTGTGCGAGAAAGTTGAGCTCTGCGAAGTCGAACTCGCTTACATCCCTACTGGGGAACAACTTGCAGATGTGCTGATGAAGGGGCTGAGTCGAGAGAAACATGAGCATTTTATGCAGGAGATGGGAATATGCCACTAGGGCTGAGGGGGCGTGTTGGAAATGCAGCCACCGCGTGGCAGAGAAACGGACCGAACGGACCGGATAGTTAGAACACCGTGTTGATACCACCGTTCCTTTTTCCTCAGTCTTTCATATACAAGACTGAGGTCAGTAGCACATTCCTTTACCATTTACATATACTCATTATGTACATAGCCTTCGTCCAACAGGTTAGCTTACTAACCTAATATCAGTCTTTCATATACAAGACTGAGCCTTCGTCCAACATTATGTTCTTGGGGACAAAGGACTGTTGTTTCGGGTGGTGAAAGGCAGGCTGGTGGTGGGGGGTTTGGGTCATGTGTGGTTTCCACGTGGTTGTGGTGGCATAGTATTGGTAGTGACAGTTGGAGGGGAGGGAGGTGGGAGTTGGGTAGGGTGTTCATGGAGGGTGCTGGTGTTGCTTGTTCGTTGTTGGGGAGCTGGGTAGTTGTATGTGTTGAGATTACCACTGCTTTGGGCAGTCTGATGTAATCACAGCCCAGTCGTGTTAACACGTCGGCTCCCACGGACCGGGCGCTCTCGGCTCACGCGCGTCGCTCACGTGTCGGATCGGCCCAGACCGGCTCAGCTCAGATGCTGCAGCCTGCGTATGTTGCAATGATAAGTTAATTGATGACAATCAGTAGCTACTAACAACTGATCCTTTATGATACAAGTTGGTAGTTATGATTACTTTGCTTAGAGACGCTTTCGCGTATTTAAGAGGCACTCAATTAGCTAGATTGCTTCAATCTTGTCTTACACAATACTGAAGTGAGTACTTACTGTTTCCTATCTTATCTCTCGCATCTAATCACGTGTTGTAGATATCTTTTGATAGGTATTACTGAATTATAGTCTTGTCTTACACAATACTGAAATATCTTTTGATAGATCTTAAGGATCTTATCGCTCTTATCATAACCTGCGCCCATCTGCTTCAACAGGTTATGGGCCCTGACCGTGTCTAAATTCCAAAGTCGAAGATTCACACACAAGCTTATCATTTTTCCCTCTTCACAAGCCTCTGTTATCAGACGACACCCTACTCCCTCGGTCCCTGGAGCCGAAGGATTGACGCGCGCGTTATCTATCACGCGTCAGGGGTACTGATTTGATCTTCAATAATCCGGCAACAACTGCTCCGTTAGCCCGGGTTGGCAATTCGCAATTACCTAAAGTTCACTCACGGCACCCTCGCCTAATGTTTACGTTCCCTCCTCGATCTCGATCACTCGCTTGGTCATCTCGCTTACTGGCCATTACCCCACATCCTGAATAATTATCGCGCGTCGCATTACAGTTACAGATGATAGCCCCTCCAGCAATACTTCTTAGGACGCTGAGGGAGAACACTTTTAGATGCATGCGCTCTTGAAATATACATTCAGAAGGTCACATTGGCAGTAACAAAAATGACATCAAATTGTATACTTGCAAGCTCAAGTGGGAGGAACTCAAACACGCATACGGTGGCGTCAGATCAATGTCAAGCGTTCTACACATGGGCATCCCTTACACGCACATTCCTAGACGTTAGATGACACACATCAGACGTTCCCGTGATTGCATCAAACGATGGATGGATCACTCTCCAATATAACCATTTATTCATATTGAATCTCCATTTCATCTCTATTCTTATCTAAACGTTACCCGACGCTTACTCGGCTGTCGCATCGACAAATTCTAGCCTCCGGCGCTCCGATGGACCTTTCCCCACACGATCCAGGTATGGATCAGTAATGAAGATGGTCGTTGGGCCGGCCTCTCCGCCTCACAAAATACAGTCATTCCGGTAAAGACACACAACACTACGTCTGAAATACAATGCTGCTATTGCAATTAACTTGGGCACGCAGTCTGGACTACCGGAAGGAGAAGGCAACAAATACAAAAGTGACAGGCACTGACAGGAACGTCAGCGCGTACATAGTGGGCAATACTGCTCCTATCACCGAGGTATCGGACGTCCGATGAATATGAGATTCTGGGTTTCCCTTTACACGGCGGCTAGATCTTGATCGACTATGGAGCTCCTCATCATATTAGTCCGTTCCGGACCCCCGACTTCATTATTTGCGCTCCGGCCTCCAGATCTATTACTCTGGGAGGTTATACAGTCATCAGACAGATTGGGACGGGATCTGCATCCGTCCTGCCGGCCGGAAGGCCTTGGAGATATCCTTATTAACCCTCATAGACATTCTACATGTACCGAAGGCCGATGCATGCGACTACATAGTGCGTGCGCTACTTCGGAACAGGGGATGCATCACTTACACTCAAGAGGGGTGTTCAAACTTACACATCAAAGATCGGAAGATCACGCACAGCTGGCTGGAGAACAATCTATTGTGTATTAACTTCATAACTCCAGCTCTACATGCACAAAGAAGTGTCCTATCATTTCACATCCAGCATCAGCGCATGGGACATATGTTTCCACCGCGCGTTAATCTATCACAGTGATTCCGATACTTGGATCTTGCTTGGCTTTACGGATCGCAATCAGTTATCCTGTCCGGAGTATACACTCGGCAACCGAATGCTTCTTTTCTGGGCTTCCCCTTAGCGATCGGATCCTCGGCTACAGATTATCTTCAGCACCTTAGCCGATCTGCTGCACGTGAGATCAATTCGAGGCGCTAGCTATTGAGGCAACGTGCACTCACATACTTATCAGTTCATGGAGGGATCAAACATAGATTAACAATGCTAGATTCACCACAGGAGAATGGAGTGCCGGATAGATGGAATCGGACCCTTGAAGACAACATGCGCTCAAAGTTGCACGGCGCTGGTCTTAGCCTCGGGTTCTGGAGCATAATACTAACGCTGCCGTCCATACTAATGATCGGACTCCATCACGCATTCTCTGTGCACACACACTTCATACACTGTGAACGGACAGACTGACTCCGGTCGTCTCACAATTCCGCCTTCTTTAGATGTAGGGCGTATGTCTACACACCTGACCATCGTAATCTTATCGCGCGACAAGCGCATACTGCATAGCCAGGGGACATGTTACAGACACTGCTCCGCCTGCACAACTCTTGGTCCCTACAGGACTGGTGACATTCTCTGCCTTACTTTCACATAAACCGGATCATCGGCACTTTGTTCCGCGCCTCCGGAAACCCCATTAGATTCCCTCACACCACACTCACTCGACCTTACCCCACCTATACAGCCAGTTCCACACACTCCGCCACACCGTTTATGCCATCATCACTTAGCATTATTGGGACAATTCATTGGTCTGCTGCGTCCACTCTCAACTCGGTCTTATTCGCATCCGTGTTCCGAATGTCTCGGAGGGACTGCATACACAGATCCGAGAGGGCGCTTATCACATACGGCTCGGCTACGCGGAAGTGATCACTAGGCTACATATCGGGAAGGCACTTAAATCGGATTCTGCCGATGAGTGGCAAGTCGCATGTCAATTATGTGATCGGCGCGCTTGCGAAAATTGGTACCTGGGACCAATTGATCTTATAGATCTTATCGGAATGGGTGTGCAGCACACAAATCTTGGAGATTTCGCGCGCGTTTCAATTGCACAGGGGTTCACCCAATTTACAAGGCATTGACATTGATGAAACCTTCTCACCAGTAGCCAGGTCTGAGTCTTAGCGACTCTTGTTCAGCATTGGCCGCGCGAACACATTGGGAAATCAACGGACGTCTTGTCGGCGTTCCTATTTGGCTCACTGGGTGACAAGATTTAGTTTTATTGGAGCAACCGCAAGGCTTCATCACACCAGACGGACAAGAAAGTTTTTCTTTGGTCTTACACAGGCCTATCGTACATGGGACTTACGTTCTCATGGAGTCCTTAGTGACTCGTGTTTACATGCACGCATTCTCATGCGGGCATCAACTTAGCACGCATGCATTCTCATGTGGGCTTCACAAGTCATACGCACGCATTCTCATGCGGGCTTCACGTTCATGCGCACACATTCTCATGCGGGCATCAGTTTCACGCGCACGCATTCCCATGCGGGCACTTATCTCAGCTTCACGCTCACGCATGCTCATGCGGACATATGTCATCGCCAAAGATGCAGGGGGATCCATTGCCATTTCCTTATCAGTTCACATCCTCTCTGCCGATGACATCATTATCTTAGGTGACCCTCGCGGTCTCGACGCTCACATCTACAGGCAGCGCTCACATCTACGGGCACATATACATCCTTGTCTATACGCTACGAGTTGACAGATCTAGGCGAGATTGCGTCATATCTCGGGATCCACGTTACACGTGATCGCCCGGCTAACACAGACATCGATCATTCAAGGTACATCTCGGATCTCTTCGGGATGGCGGATTCCACTCCGCTCCACTCCTGTAATCTCGGAGGTCTCACCTCGGGATGGCAGACTTCTGCTCCGCTTCCGCATTCCGCTCCGTTCCGACGCGGAAACGCAGTTGATCAAGCACTCCGGAGAAGCAACGCCTATGAAGACTAGGCAATATCAGCGTTCTATTGGAAGCCTCCTCTATGTGCACATCTGGACGCGTTTACACACTTCCTTTGCAGTCTCTTGACTGTAAGCTCACACGCGTTCACACACTTTCTCTTGCAGTCTCTCGACTGTGCGTTTATACGCGTCCACACGCGTTCACCCTTCCTTTTGGAGTCTTTCGACTCGCAGTCTCTGGACTCACCCACTTTTCATTCATTTGCAGTCCTATCTTATCAGGACGTCTACGCACTGATGGTCCACTTCGCTGCATGCCCACACGCGACCCAGTCTTTTGTGTCACTGGATCAGATCTTATCTCGCATCAACCGACTGTATCAATCACGGGGGAATGTTGAGATTACCACTGCTTTGGGCAGTCTGATGTAATCACAGCCCAGTTGCGTTAACACGTCGGCTCCCACGGACTGGGTGCTCTTGGCTCATGCGCGTCGCTCACACGTCAGATCGGCCCGGACCGGCTCAGCTCAGATGCTGCAGCCTGCGTATGTTGCAATGATAAGTTAATTGATGACAATTGGTAGCTACTAACAACTGATCCTTTATGATACAAGTTGGTAGTTATGATTACTTTGCTTAGAGACGCTTTCACATATTTAAGAGGCACTCAATTAGCTAGATCGCTTCAATCTTGTCTTACACAATACTGAAGTGAGTACTTACTGTTTCCTATCTTATCTCTCGCATCTAATCACGTGTTGTAGATATCTTTTGATAGGTATTACTGAATTATAGTCTTGTCTTACACAATACTGAAATATCTTTTGATAGATCTTAAGGATCTTATCGCTCTTATCATAACCTGCGCCCATCTGCTTCAACAGTATGGTATGGGTTGTGTGTTAATGTGGGAGGAGTTCTCATTGCAGATTACGCTAGCATACATAGTGATTGTGTTATGTATTGGTTTGGCCAGTCGGTGTTAAGATCTGACAGATCTTAGTACCGACTCTTCTGGTGAAAGAGTTGCTTGATATAGTTCAAGCACTAGACTTCGAACCCTTTGATATTATCTCAGGAAGATTAAATGTAGAGAAGAGAGGGGCCTCTTTCAGTTAGAGTCTGCACTATAGTTTTGTTTAGATCGCGTGGCAAGATAGTTATCTTGGCAAAAGTGTAAGTCGAGCGTAGGGCTCAACTTCTTGGTACTACAGACTATTTATACGTTATCTCAATAACTACTGATCCGATTCGTACGAAACTCGGGGTGCACGTAGCTGGGAACCAGTAGTATCCAAATACATAGGGCGCAATTCAAGAATGTTAGAAATGACTCACGCGTGAGTCATTCTTTCCTAGTATCAGTCATGAATCAGTAAGCAATCAGTCATCGATCAGTAAGCAATCAGTCATCGATCAGTAAGCAATCAGTAAGCCAGACATATGAGTAATCACAGATGAGTCAGCAAAGCAGATGGCAGTCGGAGAACAAGAGAATCTTAACACCATTCCCCCTCTAGGCTAGGTCTGGCATGACCTAGTCACTTACTCCGTGATATCCTTCAACCCACTCGCCTTCCCATCCTTCGGTAATGTCCAAAGCATCTTGTTCAGTGAGGAGGGTGGAGACATCTCTGTCTATACGCCTTGGACTGTATTCGAGAGAATTCAGCTCCTTGTGATATTGATACTGTTTCATTTCTGCTTGAGTCGTGGCTAGTCCTAGGTTAGAGGTGCTAGCCCTAGGCATGCGTCGTGAAGTCGAAGCTAAGGCGCACTGCATTGGGAGCCTCTCGGACCGGAAGTCCTCCGCCTCGTCTCGCAGTTGGGGGAGCACTAGTTTCTCCTCTGAGTCGAGCACTCCGTCGTGAAGGTTGCCTGTTACCACCTCTTCCTCGCCTCCCTCGTCCAGTAAGTGGGGGTTCTGACCCAGACCTTGCTTCAGCTGGTGTAGCGTGACGTGAGGTTATAGGAGTCGGAGTTAAAGGAGGGAAGGGGGGTATCCAGATTTATAGTACTATCGTTCAAGACAGTTGTCACAAGTTCCTCCGCAGCAGATGTTTCTACGGTGGTACTAGTTAGCAGTGTCTTTGAGACCTTCTACTGCACAAGATGTACGCGCGAGGGTGATCTTGAGATCATCGACTGCAGTCGACGCTGCTCGTGCATTAGCCACTGCATCTTGTAAGACGCTTACTGTGCCTCGCAAATGTCCCCTCAGCGTCCTTTCTTCCGGCAAGAGTGGCCTCAGATGACTGCACCGTTCTATGGGCTGGAAGAATTTGTGATTGTTTGGGATGATGCATTGTCGACGAGAGATGCAGGCGTAGTGGGGTGTTTCGCAATGTCGGTCCCAATGTCCCTTCCAGCCACACCATCGGCACTTGTGCTCGTACATGAGCTGCCACCATTTAGCCATTCCTGTATTGTAAGGGGGGGTCGGAGGGCGAGAAAACTTTCCTCTCTCAATCTCTTCCTCCTCATGACCTCTTGTAGATGGTCCTGCTTCTCCTCCCTCGTCGTCCTGAGAGTCTTCGCTTCCAGCCCCTCCTCTAACTCTTTCTGCAACGTGGCGGGCAACAGAGGACTTGTACCTCAGGTAGGACGAGCTCCTCTTGCCGTAGTCCCGTACCCTCCAAAACGCCTCGCAGGCCATTCGCTCTCGTGATAAGAGCCCACATTTCTCGTGCTCGAGGGAGGAACTTGGCTGCTCGGAGACGAGAATACACTCCCTGGTAGATATCCTCCGCTCGAGCTCTATCGAGAGCCAATTGATCTCTTTCTCGCTGAATAGCTTTCTGTCGCTCGTTAAGTAGTTGATTTTGTCGAGCCAAGCTAGCGAGTCGCGTGGAATGCTGGTTAATGCGCCATATTTCGGCCTCGACTCCAGCAGTCTCCCAACGTGTGTGTGAACTGAGGTGAGGAGGGAGTGAAACATGTGGAGAGGGAAATTCGGGATGTCGGCTGTAAGAATGTCAGGGTATTCTTCTTCACTTTCTGGAAGGAAGCTCCGGGTAGAGGTTGTAGTTAGGATGCGCGTGTAGGGGTTCTCCGAAGACCAACTTGTCTTTTCCTTGACAACCCCAGATGAACGGTTCTTCTGCTACCCTGGTTTCCACCCACACCCCATCGAATATACTTGGCAGGGGACGAGCTCATGCCAGTCATTTGGAATAGTGATGTGGACAAGGATGTTGACTGGGGTCATAGCGTTCCCATCCTTCTCCAGGGATATCGGGGTCCACGTAGGTACTCGTAGGGGACTCGGAGATGATGGGAACCTGGACTAGTCGATTCTTCTGTTGTAGGCCCAGGGGGAACGACTGTTTCGAGGTACTCGAGGTCAGGGAGAGATGGGGAAGGTGTTCGGACATGGTAGGAGGGCGATGCTCGTTCATCTGTAGACATAGTCGTTCTGTTACCAACAAGGTCAAGAAGGACGGGGAGTAATTGGTCAATATGGGTGCGACTGAAGTCTGTCGACAAAGATCTTCAATGGGGGATGAAGGCCTACTGGGATTGGTATCGCTTTCCATGCAGGTTTTTATAGTCCTAATGGCTGCAGGGTTTGCTTCGTGAAAGTCCTTCACGAGGTCGGGGGCGTGTAGATTTGTGGCTGGCTCCCAAGAGTCGTGAGCAGAGGAGTATCCCCTCCAATCGAACGTAATACTGCAGCTGTTTCTTCCTCCCAACACGCCTTGACCCCAAAACGTTTTCGAGTTCCCACTCCTGTTCATCATTTACGACATCTGGTGGCGGTTCTTCATAATTTGCGCCATACTCTTCCGTCTCCTGATATGGATGTAGAAGGTTAGCATGGAAGACATCATGCACCTTCCATCGATTCTGGTAATTGTAATTTGTAAGGCTACCTGGGCTTATCACTTCTTTGATCTTGAACGGTCCAAGTCTTTTTGCGGCTAGTTTGGCCATAGGCTGGAACGTTTTGATGTTCTTCCCTTCTAACCATACTTTATCCCCTTCTTTATATGGTTTAAACCCTATTTTCTTCTTCAACAGTCTATGCCCTAACAGGATAGCTTTCTGGGCGTCCCGCCTTGCCTTTTGCAATGATTCCTTTCTTTCTTCTAGTTTTGGGAAGTTTCCTACTATAGCTGATTGGTGGGCCTTCGGGAGAAATCCCATCCACAACTCGTATGGTGTTTGTTGCGTAGCACTAGAGGTATGTGAGTTAATAATGTACTGGGTTACTGGCAATAAGTCCGCCCAATTGTCTTGTTGGAAATTGCAATATATTCGCAGTATCGTTTCTACAGTTTGATTGGTTCTTTCTGATTGCCCATCAGTCTGGGGATGATACGCCGTACTCATGTTCCTATCTATTTTGAGTTGTCGACAAATTTCTTGAGCTAGCTTTGATGTAAAGCGGGTGTCCCTATCTGAAATGATCTTGCTTGGTAAGCCTACAAATGGGAAGACCCTCTCGTAATAAATCTTGGCTAGGTCTTCCGTTCCCATAGTTTCCTTAAAGGGGAGAAGTATGACTGCCTTGGTGCAATCATGATCAGTTATCGTGAGTATGGAGTCATATCCTTTGGATGATGGTAGCTTGGTGATAAAATCCAAGGCTATAGTCTGAAAGGGGGTTGCTTCCATTTCTAGTGTGATTGGATAAATTGGTGGCTCATTACGTCTTGTGATTGTTTTATTTGATTGACACGTTGCACACCCTTTAACGTAATTTTGGATCACTTGTCTTTGATTGGGCCACCAATAATCTCTTCTTATTGCGGTATAGGTTTTGCGCAACCCTGGATGTCCTGCTGTTGGTCCATCATGATATTCTCGAAGAATTGCTTGGTATGCTTCCATGCCTCCTGTCACCACCAAGGCTGTATCCTTCCTCCATTGTCCATTGACTAATTTGAGATCATAGTTGTCTTTCCATCGTTTCAGGAGTCTTGCTCCTTCTTCCTTTTTTTGGTCAAGCTTGGTTCTTTCCTCCATGGCCGTAACTTCTAGAACTTGAACAAATAGTTCATCTGGTAAGGCGGTGACCTCTTCTTTTTCTGGAACATCTGATTTGTAGTCAGGTCTTCGAGATAATCCATCTGCCCTATTTCTTTTCCCTGGTTGGTGTCGCAGTTCTAGATTGTATTGTGCCACTATAGGGAGGTATCTTGCCACCCGGTCCCTCAACTTTTGAGGTTCTCGATAGTACATTAGGTTCTTGTGATCTGTAAAGACCACCACCTTATGGGGTGATCCCAGCAAGAGATGCCTCCAGTTTTTGAGGGCGGCAACCAATGCTAAGAATTCTCTATCCCATACTGCATAGTTTCGTTCTGCTGAATTTAGGGTCCTGGAATAATATCCCACTTCTCTTCTTATCTGGTCCTCATCATATTGATAGAGGAATGGCCCCTAGAGCATAAGATGATGCATCAACGTCCAAGAAGAACTGCTTTTTAAAGTTCGGCTGCCAGAGTATTGGGTCACTTGTGATTGCTTTGATCAGTTTGTCTAGAGCTTCTCGGCATTCGTCCGTCCACTGGAAAGGTACTCCTTTCTTGAGCAACCGTGTTATAGGCAGGGCTATGGTTGAAAAGTTTGGTATGAAGGGTCGATGATACCCTATCATTCCCAAGGTTACTTGTATGTCTGTCCTTGTCTTTACACTCTCTTGGCCATTCGCTAAGTCCTTTGATTTTTGAAGGGTCCACTCGTATTCTTCCTTCTTCAGCTATCCATCCTAAGACTTCTATTCTGTCCTTTTCAAACTCGCACTTGGATACTTTTAGGAAGTATGAGTTTTGTTCCATCAAATCCAGGAATTCATGTACGATTTGTCAATGCAGAGTATGGGCTCCTTTAGGGGTCATAACGATCCAGTCATCCAGGTAATTGGCAATGTTCTCTGGATATTTTTGAAGCAATGATCGAAAATCTCTTCTCATAGAGCGCGAGAAGTATGCCGGGGCATTTCTTAATCCAAATTGCATTACTTTTGGAATGTAAGTCCCCATAGGTGTCTTGAAAGCTGCTTTCGACTGATCTTCTTCCGCAATCCTCATATTGTTATATCCTTTAACTATGTCGAATTTTGAGAATAGTCCATTGTTCTGAATCCGCTCCATGATCCTTTGAATGCTTTCCAGTGTGTCATTGTCTGGTATCGTCCACTGGTTCAACTTCCGGTAGTCAATTATTAGTCTCTTTTCTTTGCTGTCCTTTTTGCCAATAAAGAATACTGGTGATACATAATTGGAGGCTCCAGGTTTAATGTATCCTTTCTCGAGTTCTTCTTCGAGATATTTTCTTAAGTATTCCTTTTCTTCTTGAGACAGGGGATAAATTTTGCAATCCAGGGATCTGGGCGCATCAGGGAATAGATTTATCCTCATATCTTCTTCTCTACTGGGGGGGAAGCGTGTAGAAGCCTCTTTAGAGAAGACTTTTGCATGTCGCTGGTATTCTTCGGGCAAATCTTGCTCTGTCAATTTCTGAGTTTTTAAGTTTTGATCTCTGGCCCATTCTTGAGCTAAGCTCGTTTTCTGTATATACAGAGCTTGGTCCTTTTTGGGCTTTCCGCATTTCTTGACTGCTTTTAGTTGCAAGGATTTGATATAGAGATCGAGATACTTGAGTCGTGCGCTTTCTAGGCGCAAGGATCCTTCCTTGAGTACTCCATTCTTCCAATCTATGGTTGGTTCAAATTCCCAGAGAAAGGGGTATCCTAGTATGACCCGATCTCCTCCCAGGGACGTGATGTAAAACTTTTGTAATTTGTTCCTCTTGTTATAATGGACCCTAAGCCAACAAAAGTGTTTTAGCTCTCCTTTTTTGTTCTCAGTCCCATCGACATTTCGGACCATCATCGGTTCTCGAAGATCTTGTCTCCCTATTCCTAGTCTTCTCCAGGTTTCTTCATCCAAGAAGTTTTCTGTTGCTCCACTGTCTAGTAGAGCCTTTTCTGTGGCCATTCCTCGTGCCGTGTGAAATGAGAAAGGTACGTTCATAGTTGCAATTCTCCTAATGTACACGGTGCGAGTTACTGCTGCCCTAAGTCTGGCCATCGACTTTGGGCTTATCAAAAATCCTCATCAGCCATTATCTTGTCTAAGAAGGCATCCTTTTCTTCTGTCTTCATCCCTTTAATAGCTGCCATAATACTATTGATGTCATAGGCAGGGGGTTGTTCTTCTTCTTTAGAGCTCTTTGCAGGTTCGTCTTCTTCTGCTTCAGTGGTTCGAGCTTTGACATCCTTTCCCTTTTGCTTGGAATCATCTTTCTTCTTCCTCTGAGGGCATTGTCGGCTCATGTGTCCCACTTTTTGCATATAAAGCATTTTCCTTCTGCTTGTAGCTTCTTTCTTTCTTCTTCACTAAGCCTTGATGTAGCTTTGACTACATCTACATCCATGGCGTTTGGATCCTTTCTGGCTTTCTTTTCCTTCCAATTTTTAAGTCTTTGTGCCCTAGAACTCAGATTTCCAGATGCTCCTAAGGCGTTCTTCATTTCGTTCAGAGCTGCTGCCTCTTCCCTTGCTATGGTTTGCCATGCATCTAAATTTGCCAGCCGCCGGTAAGGGCCTTCTTCGGAGGATCATGGCATGCAAGTTTCTTCTAAGCCCATCCCTAAACAGTTTGACCGTTCCTTGAGTATTTCTAGGCCATCCAGACATAAGAAGGTATTGGTTAAAGGTTGCGATGTAGTCATCCAGCTCCCCTTCCTTCATTGTGAGTTGTTGGATGTTCATCGTGGCATCTTCTATAGTGGTACTAGTCATGCCACTGATTCAGGAAGTCTGTTGAAAAGAGGTTCCATAGGTCTTCATCTTCCCGAAGGTGAGTTGGTGGCAACTGGAGCGCATGATCTCCTTGTACTCTTCTTATTAAGGCTTCTAGTTGTTGAATTACCCAACCGTCAACCTTGTCTCCTTTTATGAAGGATAAGGCGCAGGCCACTCTTTCATAGGGCACTGTCATGACACTACTTTGAGAATTCATGATTCTATACAGCTCAAATTCTTTCATGAACTGTATAGTCTTCTTCCTATTTCCTGCGAACATTGCTGGAGGTTGTCCTCTCATTGATCCTGTTCCTCCAGGGATTCCTTGAACAGGTCCCGGGATCGCTGCTTGGGGAGGGCCTCCTCCAGGTGGCATTCCTCCTGGTGGTACCCCTCCACCGGGTGGTCCTCCTCCACCCGGAGATCCTCCTCCGCCAGGTGATCCTCCATCTGGTGGGTCTCCCCCTTGTGGCAGATTGGGGACTATGGGCACTAACATAGGTTCCATGATGAGTTGCGTACAAATTCCCAGACGTAGAATGGGTGGTTTGTGTCGCTATTTGGGTGGTAGTAGCCATTATTTCAGTTGCTGCTTGCGTCAAATCAATGGCTGTGGCGAAACGTTCAGTGAGTTCGTCTATCGGCTCCTTGTTCTTTTCGATTACTGGAGTGTCTTCGGGAGACTCGGATTTCTTTGGCTCGCTAACACTGGTAACAGATATGTCCTTTTCTGGTTCGCTTCTAAACAGCCACCCAGTGGTATAGGGCTTGTTTTTGGTTCCTAAACCAAACTCTTCTGGATTGGCAATGAAGTTGTCCTCAAGCACGTAGAATCTGTCCTTGTCCCAGTCAATGAAATACCAGTGATTGTTTATATATTCCACGGGTCGGACTTCGTTGTAATGCTGAACGTCAAAAAATCCTCCTTTTGGATTTTCAGTAGGATGCCACCATGCTCCTACACCTGTTAAGGAATAGTTTTGAAGGTCCTGAGTTCTTCCTTCAAACCGTGTGTATCGTTTTCCGCTACTTGCTGTCTGGAATGGAGCGGTAATCGAATCTGGATCCAGTTTTGCCTAGCTTTCAGTTATGATACCGACAAGCTTGTTCCTGGCAAAAATACCAATGGATTTGACTATGTTCTATATCCTTCTTTTCCAGGATATAAAGTCTTGGAGGAATTCCTAATCAACACAGGTTCCTCCCTATGACTACTTCTGCGTAAGTTGGGATCCGAATTTTGCTCCTACTTGGTGCAAAGGTAAGTTACGCTCGACTTATGTTAAGATCTGACAGATCTTAGTACCGACTCTTCTGGTGAAAGAGTTGCTTGATATAGTTCAAGCACTAGACTTCGAACCCTTTGATATTATCTCAGGAAGATTAAATGTAGAGAAGAGAGGGGCCTCTTTCAGTTAGAGTCTGCACTATAGTTTTGTTTAGATCGTGTGGCAAGATAGTTATCTTGGCAAAAGTGTAAGTCGAGCGTAAGGCTCAACTTCTTGGTACTACAGACTATTTATACGTTATCTCAATAACTACTGATCCGATTCGTACGAACTCGGGGTGCACGTAGCTGGGAACCAGTAGTATCCAAATACATAGGGCGCAATTCAAGAATGTTAGAAATGACTCACGCGTGAGTCATTCTTTCCTAGTATCAGTCATGAATCAGTAAGCAATCAGTCATCGATCAGTAAGCAATCAGTCATCGATCAGTAAGCCAGACATATGAGTAATCACAGATGAGTCAGCAAAGCAGATGGCAGTCGGAGAACAAGAGAATCTTAACAATTAATCTATATGACAGATTGTATATGTCACCAACTGGGGGCAGTGTCGCTGACAAATCAGTTCATGCGCGAGACGAGCACAGTGAGTCGAGCGAGACACTAAGTCCTCGCGAGTTTCGGGGGTCTCGGAGACGATATTGCCAAGGCAAATATGTTCCGCGGAGAAGGGAAACTACGAATAAGTCTTCGCGTTGAGAAGACTTATGAGTAGGAGAGGTTTCAGACGATATGCTTGATGTCTTGCAAGCCTACAAGTCCTGAAGTTCGAAATCCAGTGATATTTCACAGGAGAACAAGCTTAGGGCTTGTCCTCGTCAAACAGCTGTCTTATATACACACTAGATACTATATCAAATAGTATTCATGAGGTGGAAGTGAGGCGATCGAACTGGAACATGCAGGAAATGTCTGGTATGTGCGAGGCTACGGAAGGGTCATAAAACACATGGGAAACTTGAGACATGTCCAGGTAGGCTTATCCGGTTGCCGGTCCAGTCCAAAGTACCGGTTCTTGTGACATTCCCCCCTTGTTAAGGTCTAACCTGTGTAGGGGTGGACGTTAGAGACGCAGCGATGGGTATGGTAGTGGAGTTGGTCTCGAGGAACTCGACATATTTTGTGTGCTTTACAGCGTCAATGTGGAGTTCTGCAAAGGTCCGCCTTGTGTCCATGGCGATTGCAGAGAATTGTTGAAAATAGACGCAGTATGTGTGATTAGATAGCAGCAGATGATAAGATCGCAGGCAGATCTATCAGACAATAGTTCAGTTTGGTTGACACAAAACTAATATAAATAATGTACCTATCAGACAATAGCTACAAGGCGTCGTTAGTACTGTGAGATAAGATGTCATAGTGTAAATACTCACTTCAGTTTGGTTGACACAAAACTGAAGTGATCTACGTACTTTGTGGCGTTCTTAAGTACCTGAGACCGCCACTAGATGCAGTACAGTTAACTACCATCACGGATCACTAAGTAAGTCCGAGGATCAGTTGTAAGTAGCTACCAATTGTTCTAAATCACTCTATCAATGTAACTAACGCGTGCTGCAGCATATGAGCTGAGCCGGTGATGCCCGGTCCGGGTGATCCGACGTGTCAGCACATCCGAGTTGTGATCACATCACAACACACCTGAGACTCTGGGCAGTGCAGATCTCAACATCCCCCCGTGATTAAGGCAGTCGGTAGATTAGATCAATTAAGACCCAACCCATCGACGAAGGTCCGGAGCAGCGCGTGAGTATGCGGCTTGGTGAGACCATCTGCAAGCATCTCTCCTGTGGGAGTACGGATAAGTACGATCAGTCCTGTCCTCAATGTATTGGCGGATGGCGTGATGCTTGATAGGGATATGCTTCGACCGTCTTCCGGTGACTGGGTTGAGCGCGAGGTCAACGGCGCCTTTGTTATCACCATGAAGCGGAATCGGATCGGAGATCTGATAGCCAATCTCGGAGAAGAAGCTCCGATACCACGCGGCTTGATTAGCTGCGTCGGCTAAGGCCATATATTCGGCTTGAGTGGTACTTTGGGCAACAGTCTTCTGTTTGCGTGAGGTCCAGGAGATCGCAGCGCTGGAAAGTAGGAAGACATAGCCCGAGGTGGAACAGTAGTCATCTGCATTGTCTCCGAGGCTAGAGTCGGAGTACCCGTGTAATCCGGTATCGCGTGCGCCATCATAACGCAGCTTTAGATCTGAAGTGCTGTTAAGATAAGATAGTACGGATTTGGCAAGGCGTAGATGATGCGATGAGGGATTGGATGAGTATTGGGCAAGTCGAGAGACTGCAAATGATATATCTGGTCGTGTCCCGATCTGCACATAGAGAAGGCTGCCAATGATGCGTTGAAAAAGCTTTATTTCATCAGGCGTTGCCTCCCCGGAGTGCTTGACCAAGTGGACATCTGCCCCAGAGGGCAGCGGAGTGCAGACCGGATTGGAATCCGCCATCCCGAAGCGATTGACGATCTCCGAGATGTACCTAGATTGATCAATGTCTAGTCGCTTAGCCGAGCGATCACGCGTGACACGAATCCCAAGATAGGAGTCGATCTCGCCTAGATCAGTCATTTCATAGCGCGTGGACAATGAATTCTTAATGTCTGCAATCAGTGGGAGTGAATCGCCTAAGATGGTGACATCATCGACATAGAGGATAATGATTATGGTTCCCCCCGCGTCTTGGCGATGATAAACCCCAGCATCTGAGTGCGTGCGCGTGAAGCCGAGCCCAGTGAGAACTCCATGAAACTGTAAGTTCCATGCGCGCGAGGCTTGTTTGAGGCCGTAGAGAGCCTTCTTTAACCGACAGACTTTGTCTTTTTGTTCCGGAGTGATGAAACCTTGTGGTTGCTCCATGTAGATCTCTTCCTCCAGTGTGCCATTAAGGAACGCCGACTTGACGTCCATTTGATGGATCTCCCAATCCTCTAGCGCGGCCAACGCTAGGAGTAGTCTCAAAGACTCAAATCTGGCAACTGGTGAGAAAGTTTCATCATAATCAATCCCCTCCACTTGGGTGAACCCCTTTGCGACTAAACGCGCGCGAAATCTACCATCAGATTTGCGTGCAAACACCCATCGAGATCGCACGGCCTTGCGGCCCGGCGGCAGATCTACAAGTTCCCAGGTACCATTCTTAGCGAGTGCATCAATTTCATATTGACACGCGGTTCTCCATTGATCGGCGGAGTCCGAGGACATCACTTCCCGAAACGTAGCCGGAGTGATCACCTCTGCCGTCGCTAATAGTGCCGTATGCGATAGGCACCCCCCCGCATTTGCGTTAGAAGTGAGAAATCTAGGATTAGAACGCGGGTTAGGGCGAAGACGCCTAGGTGAGGGCGGACGCGGTGGACCAAAGGATGGTCCCGGCAATGCTGAGTGAGGCTGGCGCAAGCGGACTTGGCGCACAGGCTGAACACGGCGCGGCGAGAGTATGTGGAAAGGGCTGAGTGGGAGGGGTAAGGTAAAGTGAATTAGGTGTAGTGGGATCTAGTGGGGTTTCCGGAGGCGCAGGACTAAGTCCGCAGCCATCCGGTTCGTGCGGAAGTGGGGCAGTGAAAGAAACCGGTCCCGTGAAGACCAAGGGTTGTGCAGGAGGAGGAATGTCAGTAAGTTCTCCCCTAGCAGGTAGTATGCGCTCATCGAAAGTGACATCGCGCGATAAGAACAGCTTTCAGGGTGGATTGATTCCAGAGTCGGTAACCCTTAGATCCAGACTCATACCCAACAAAAATCATCTCGACCGATCTCGGATCGAGCTTCTTTCGTTTGTTAGCAGGCATGTGTACATACGCCTTACATCCAAAGACGTGGAAATAGGAAACGTCCGGAACTTGTCCGTCCGTCCAGACTGAGTGAGGAGTGTTCCACCGGAGAACGTGTTGTAAGGAGGATTATGGCTGGCCACGAAATCACTGTGCGGAAACGCGACGCGACACGACGTGACAGCCTATCCTCTCCCTTGCCTCAGCTTCGCTTTCATCCCTTGCCAACAGCTGCACACACACACGCACGCACCCGCGACCTCTCTTGTGCCCAACTTCAAGCCCTTTCTACCAACCACACGTATGCCAAACGCTCACAAGACACGATTGCGTGCCAGGCTGTCCGCCACCGACCGCATTGCAGCCCTTGCCACCTGACCACGCACCGACCTCACGAGCACAGCCTACCACCTCACACCCGATGTCAAGACCCAGGACGACCGCATCGCCCACCCATCGCCATACGCGCACGCACCCCACACTCCGGCACATGCGACGCGTTTCCGCGTCGAGCCTTTCACGATCGCCTAGACCGCCTCGCCCGGTCTCGATTGCCTTTCAAGACTCTACTTCCTTTCATCATCTCATTTCCTTTCATTACATGCCCCCTCTTACTACTCCCCTTCTTGTATATAAAACACCTAGCTACCTTGTAGTAAAAAAGAGAAGTCCAGTGGAATCAGAATCTTTTCCCCCTCATCTGTCCACCTCTGCCTGAACCAGAACGACTGCGCGCTGACGACTTGTTCCTCCTCTCCCCCCCTCCTCTACTCTTTCTGCTTGGACCAGTCAGCCTTACGATCTCACTCGCACGTCACCGGACGCGCTACAGCATGTAGGAGTGCGATTGTAGATATGGACTGCTGCGTCAGTAGCAAGCTCCCAGAAACCCAGAGTAAGACCGGCGCCGTGTAGCATAGCGCGCATCTTGTCTTCGAGGGTCCGGTTCCATCTCTCCGCTACGCCATTCTGCTGTGGTGACCCTGGCATTGTCAATCTATGCTCAATTCCCTTTTGATCTAAGACTGATCTGAGGGTACCGGACAAGTACTCCCCTCCGCGATCCGAGTGTAGTGCTTTGATCTTATCGTTGGTCTGGTTTTCTGACCACGCGAGATATTTTTTGAACGCATCAGCACACTGATCTTTACTTTTGAGGAAGTACACTACCCCATAACAGGAGTAGTCGTCGATAAACGTTGCCCAATAAGTTGCACCTCGGATCGACCGGGTCTGCATCGGACCGGCTAAGTCAGTATGCACGATCTGTAGATGCCGATCCGATCGCTTAGGCGAAGCCAGGAAAGGAAGTCGCGTCTGTTTGCCGAGTTCACACCCGGGGCAAGGTGACTGATCGCGATCCGCTGAACTAAGCGAGATTCCCTTGACGGAATGAGCATATTTGATTAGCGCGCGTGAGGACATATGTCCCATGCGCTGAT
Organism: Russula earlei; assembly: GCA_025769875.1. NCBI lineage: Eukaryota > Fungi > Basidiomycota > Agaricomycetes > Russulales > Russulaceae > Russula > Russula earlei. The sequence goes on from JAGFNK010000018.1 coordinate 165,726, forward strand.
GCCAGATGTTAAGCGGTAGCACCCCCGCCTGCGCGTGTAGGGCCGGAGATGAAAAATCAATATAGAATAGGTTATTCTCCAGGTATCCTTGCGCGACTGTCCGATCTTTGCAGTAGATTTGGCACGCGTTCTGAGTAAAAGTGATATGTCCCCCCCTTCGGAGCAACGCGCTGACTGAGAAGTAGCGTGCGTTGGCTTCCGGAACATGCATGACATCGGTGAGGGTTAATGGAAACTTCCCAATGCCTCCAGACGGTAGGACGGATACAGATCCGGTCCCAATCTGCTTGATGATAGCGTGACCACCGAGGTTAACTGATCCGGTGGCCGGAGCGTAAGTGATGAAGTCGGTCCGGAACGGACTGATGTGATGGGTGGCTCCTGAGTCAATCATCCAGCGCGATCTAGTCGCTGAGTAAAGGGAAATGCGAATGTCATTTTCATCATCCGAGATCTCCGTAATTGTAGCAGTAGTCTCTACTATGTGCGCGTTGACCTTTCTGTTAGTGTCCGCGCCAGACTCCCTCTTTTTCTGCACCTTCTCCTCCTCATCCTTTTTCTTCTTCCGGCACTCAGGACTCTTGTGACCAGCTTTGTTGCAATAATAACATTTTATTTTGTTTTTATCGCTCTGTTTCTTGACCGGAGCAATTTTGTTAAGGGAAGCAGAGGAGCCGGCCCGACAACTCTCTTCATTGAGAATGTGTTCCTGAATGGCTTTCGGGGAAAGCTTGTTTGGAAGATTAGAGCCGAGGATAGCTTGCGTAAGACCAGAGTAAGAGCTGGGAAGTGACTGAATTAGAGTGAGACTGAATTGGAGATCGGTGACGGGCATGTCATTGTTCTGAAGATTGATCCTAGTATCATTCAATTTCTGTAGTTGTGGGAACATCGGGCTGGTGTCATCTAGATCAAAGCGTGTGAAGGCGGTCCAAGAGTTATGTAGTGACATAGATCCAACGCCGATGCAAGTAGTCTTAAGTTGTTCCCACTTGAGTTTACAGGTGTCGAACTTGGTGTTATCGCTTATCTCTGCGTATATATCTTTCTGGAGATGGAGCTGGAAGACGCCTAACAGTATGTCTTCTTCAACGTCCCAAGTGCTATCTCCAGAGGGCTTTGTATTGATAAGATGATGCCGGAAACCATTCATTCGGGTAATGGCCTCGAAGCGAAATGACCAAGTAGTCCAATTTGATGAATCTAAGATCTCCAGGGGTGTTCCCGAGGGGATAGTGAATGTGGGTGCCATATGATGTAATGAGGTGAATTGCCAATCCGGACCAGCGGAGCAATTGTAGCTGGATCAATTAGAGATCTAATCAGTATCTTTGATGCATGATGTAACTGCGCGCGCGTCAATCCTTTGGTTCCAGGGGCCAAGGGAGTAAGATGTCGTCTGATAACAGAGGTTTGTGGGGAAGGGAGGTGTTATAGGAATAAACGTGTGTGGTGATCTCTGTGGATTTTAGATACGGGCAGGGCCCATAACCTGTTAAAAATAGACGCAGTATGTGTGATTAGATAGCAGCAGATGATAAGATCGCAGGCAGATCTATCAGACAATAGTTCAGTTTGGTTGACACAAAACTAATATAAATAATGTACCTATCAGACAATAGCTACAAGGCGTCGTTAGTACTGTGAGATAAGATGTCATAGTGTAAATACTCACTTCAGTTTGGTTGACACAAAACTGAAGTGATCTACGTACTTTGTGGCGTTCTTAAGTACCTGAGACCGCCACTAGATGCAGTACAGTTAACTACCATCACGGATCACTAAGTAAGTCCGAGGATCAGTTGTAAGTAGCTACCAATTGTTCTAAATCACTCTATCAATGTAACTAACGCGTGCTGCAGCGTATGAGCTGAGCCGGTGATGCCCGGTCCGGGTGATCCAACGTGTCAGCGCATCCGAGTTGTGATCACATCACAACACACCTGAGACTCTGGGCAGTGCAGATCTCAACAAGAATACAGGTAGTGATTTTGGGACAATCAATGGTGTCATGTCCCCTGTCGAGACACCAGGAGCATTTGTCAGGAAATACGGGGGGAGAATTGATACCAAGGGTCCATGATCACCTCTTTGGCATCTTTATGTTCCTGTTCAGTTAATTGCGGCATAGATTGGAACAGGATTCTGGGCTCGAGTCGGGTTTTGGCATTAGCTCTAGCCAACTTGACCTCACTGTCCCGAATTTCCCACAGCATGTCGTGGTAATGTCCTCTAGCCGTCACGAGTTGATTGGCCATCTGTCGTGCTTTCTTTATGGCGAATCGATATCGAAGGACTTTGGCTTTGAGGGATAAATCTTGCTCGAAGGTGAGGGCTTCGTTGACGGCCTTGGTATGTCTGAGCTCTTCTTGGAATAAGAAGGCATCTTTTGTAGTGAGAAGAGGACGAGGATAGGGGTCGGCACAAGCTCGAATCGAGATTTGGTGAGTAGGACATCCGGGGCCGTATGTCGCGGTGACAGATGGGAATCCATTGGTCAGATCAGGTAGAACGAATCGCGGGGGAATAGTGTCATCTTCATTGCCAGGGTCAGGGATCAATACATCAAGTCCTAGAGTTCCCTCCATCCAGCCATCTCCCAGTTCACGCAGTTCAGCCGCAGTATCTGTTCCTGGAGCTATAGGTGTTGTGTAGGCCGGTGGGGGAGTGTCGTTGTTTTGTGGGGGTATTGGGACAAAGTTTTCGTTGAGGAGTACCAAATTAATTGGTTGTTGGGGGATGGGTGTGTCGAGTCAAGGAGGGATGGGGATAGGGTCAGGAGAGGGGGAACGAACGTGATAGGATGGGCTGCGGGCAATAGGGGAGTCAGTTCCTCTGGTGGGGGAGCGATTGCCGAAGGCTCGTAGTATGGTGGGTAGAGTTTCTTCATGCCAAAGTTCTTGGGCTTGCGCTATCATTGCTGCATGTCATGCTGCACATCGTACTAGGAGTCGAGCGTTGATGGTCGTGGCCATAGATGGAGATGGTTCTCTAGAGATTGGTAGAGGAATAAGAGTTGGGGAGTGTGGGGGAGTAGGGACGAGAGTAGTGGAAGAGGCAGTGGGTGAGTTGGCGTTGGAGGACATGTTGGAATGGGAAGAATGGAGTAGTGGGGAGTATTGATTGAGATTGGTGGTCTTTTTATACATTGGGTTGTCCAGCCGTAGCGGAGTAGAATTCCTTGAGGAGTCTGGGGGCGTTGAGGTCATGGTGGTCGACTCATGAGTCATCTGATGATGGGTAACCTTTCCAGTGTACGAGGTATTGAAGTTTACGTGTTCATCCAAACCTTCTGGCATCTAGAATGGTCTCGATCTTGTATTCTTCTTCATTATCAATGATCGGAGGGGGTCGTGTAAATGGTGTGTCATATTCTTCCGTTTCTATATATGGTAGAAGTAGATTGACATGGAAGACGTCGTGTATTTTCATGGATGGTGGAAGTTGGAGTTGGTAAGCGACTTTAGAAATCTTTTTTACGATGGGAAAGGGTCCATAACATTTTGGGGTTAGCTTGCGATTCCCTCGTGTCTTGAGGTTTTTGCCTTCTAACCATACGAGGGTTCCTTCTTTCATTTCTGGGTTATCAGGTCTGGAGGGTTGTTGTTTTCGTTCTAGAAGTTGTTGTGCATCGTGTCTAGATTGTTCTAGTTCTTTGAGTCGATTGGTTGAGGTGGGAACGTTGTTGTCTTCGAGATTTATGTCGATTTGAGGTTTAAACCCCATGAGGAGTTCGTGTGGTGATCGTTGTGATGTTTCGTGTTTCCATGAGTTATGTGCGTATTCTGCAATGGGAAGCATTTTTGCCCAGGAGTGTGGATGGGTCGCGGTCCAGGGTCTCAAGTATTGTTCTAGCCAGGCATTCATTCTTTCGGTTTGTCCATCAGTTTGAGGGTGAAATGCAGTGGACATGTTTTGTTTGATGCCTAGGCTTTTGCATAATGCTTTAGAGAAGTTTGATGTGAATTGGGGGTCTCTGTCAGATATGATTCTTTTAGGGACACCAAACCAAGGCACGAGGTGTTTCAGATATTCATGTGCGACACCTGTTCCGTCGATCATTTTATTACAAGGAATGAATTTGGTCGCTTTAGAACATCCTTGATCGACAATGGTGAGAATACTGTCAAATCCTTCTGATCTTGGCAAATCAGTGATGAGGTCCATCGATACGTATTGAAAGGGGCCTTGTTCGACGTGTGTGTTGAGTGGGAAGGTTGTGGCTTTCTTTCTTGGTAAATTGGTTTTGGATTCTTGGCATTTGGCGCAGCCTTTTACGTATTGTTCTACGAATTGTCGTAGTCTAGGTCCTTCGTAGTGTTGTTTGACTAGGTCCCATGTATTGGCTATTCCGGGGTGTCCTGCAGGTGGGGCATTGTGAAATTGTCGTAGGATTTCTCATCGTTTGTCTAGTTTGTTGGGTAGGTAGATTTTTTGTGTGAATATTTCGGATGGGAGGAGGATGGTTTTTTGTTCTTCTGTCCCATTGTTAAGGTCTTTGCGACGAGAAAGTGTATCGGCAATTGTATTGGTGTGTCCCGGGATGTGTTCCATAATCAAGTTAAAGTCTTGCATATATTGCATCCATCTTGCTTGCCATCCTGTTAGTTTCTGTGGTTCTTTAAAGTATGTAAGATGTCACAAGTACCAGTCCCTCGGACCAAACCAGCAACTGGACAAGCTTACCCAGACAGCCTCACGATTCCCACGCGTTCATATGACTCACCTAGCCTCGCATGTACCACTACGTTCCAGCGTGTTCCAGTCTTGATCGTCTCATTGTTACCTCATGTCTACTATTTGATATAGGACATAATTGTCTATATAAACCTGTCAGTAGCAGAGAACAAGCCCTAAGCTTGTTCTCTTGTGAATATCACTGGATTCTAGCTTCAGGACTGTAGGCTTGCAGGGAATCAAGCAAACAACTCAGAACTTCCTCCTCTCTCTAAGTCTTCAAATGTGAAGACTTATTCAGTATCTTTCCACTCCGCGGTACACACTAGCCTCTGCTGTGTTGTCACCGAGATCCCCAATTCTCGCGAGAACTTGTTGTCTCGCTCCAACTCAGTGCGTACAACTCGCACGTAAAACGATTTGTCAGTGACACCACCCCCAGTCGGTGACATTAGAACAAGCTTACCATTCGAACCCTTGACCCTGAACCACACGCTCGCCAGGAAAATATATTGATTTCTTCCAATATGACTACAACTCGAGACTGGAAGACCAAAGGATATCAAGTCCCAACCATTGAAGGACTGGCTGCCCTCAAATGTCCCTTTGAGCTGCTGCCTGATCAAGAGAAGAATGTCCCCAGTATAACCATGTTCGACGATGGTGTCGAATTCTACACCATACAGAAAGACAGCGTACCGTGGACTGGCTATTATGCCAACTGGATGGGTGCCAAAGTGGCCCTCGGCCACCTCTATGGCCTTTGGTTCGAAATCGAAAGACACGGAGACTCGTGGGAAGTGACGCGCGTCGCTCGGCCAGCCTTCAAGCTTCAGCAAAGTCCTATGAGAGGCATCAATATTACCACACTGACAGCTTCAGGAGCACCTCTCGCTAGATCTAGAGCTCCGAGCCATGCCCCGACACCAGGACCGGCCCCCACCACCCACGCTCCGATGGAGCTCGAACCAATGACAACGATGAACGTCTTTGTCGCCGCCGCTGATCCCGACCCTGCCCAACCACAACCCGCATCATCCGGAACGGCACAACCCCCCACCCACGCCTCATTCCCCGGAATGGGAGGCCACGGAATACGACCCCCGAGTCCCGACCCCGACCCCGACGACTACGATATGCGCGCAGACCGCAACCGCAACGCACGCGGTCCCGACAACGGAAAACTCGAGGGAATTCCCCCCGACTTTTTCAATGGTGACCGCGCGCGCACACATGCGTTTTTGGTCGCGTTCAACAGATTTATGTCCATGAACCACGACAGTAAGATTGCCAGGGATCCCATCAAGAAGTGTGCATATTTCTCTCATTGATGAAAGGACCCAAAGTCGAAGGATGGCTCGAAGCCATGGACCAGTGGCTCGAAGACGTACAAAACGACCCTACTAATATCCCACCCGGGCTGACAGTGTGGGAGGCCATGCGACAGCAGTTCTGACGCATGTTCACCGACTACGCGGAATGCAAGAAGGCCCAAGACTGACTTAAGGAATTAAAGATGAAGGATGGCTTGCTTGACGACTATATCTCAGAATTCCAACTACTGGCAAGACACGCAGGGCTCGATGTAGATGAGCCCACAGTGATGCGACTCTTCGCCTGGGGACTCCCACGAAGCCTAGTCGAATCGTGCCTCGACCTGGAAGACCCTACTTCATTCATGGATTGGGTTGCAGCCGCACAGAAGCATCATCGGGTCTGGATGCGCAAACACGCGATCTTGTCCAATCACTCTAGCACGCGTGGACGCAATTTCAACCAGCCTCAAAATAACAGACCTTGGGGATGACTCATCAACTCAGCCTGGGCCAACCGCGGGAACAATCAGAACAACGCCACACCCGCACGCCCACGACTTCCGCCACGCGACCCAAACACGATGGACACCAGCGCAGGCGCCACTCGCAAAGCGATCACTGAAGCCGAAAAGCAGAAACACCGAGAAGAAGGAAGGTGTTTCCACTGCTCTCTTTGAGGACATTTAGCCCGTGACTGCCCCACGAAACCGAAATGCGAAACAACTCGCACACGTGCCACCAACACGGCCACCACCGCATCCGAATCCTCCGTTGTGGAGGTGATCGAAGAAAGCACGGCCGACAAACTTGCGAAGGTGGCAAAGGCACTGTCAGTGGAAGAAAAGGAAGCTTTCATTAAAGCCCTGACAGGAGAGGATGAGGACAAAGAAGAGGATTTTTCGGACACTTGAGCATAACGGCGATTGCTCAAGCTTTAGGTATCGATCCCATGTACAAATCTCAGAGAAAGTCAATATCAGTGATGACTACTATTTACATTGGATCGAACAAAGCCAAAAGAAAAGCCCTGATAGATAGTGGAGCCACCGAATGCTTCATATCCCCTGGGTTGATAAAAGAACTACATCTACAAACCAGAAAGTTGATTCCAACCAGAAACGTCAAAAATGTTGACGGAACTGTTAAACCGCGCAGGGAAAGTTACCCAAACCATCCAACTAAAGTTGAAGTTACTGGGGCAGGAACACACACACCAATTCCTAGTTGCAGATATAGGACAAGACGATATTATCCTAGGATATCCATTCCTAGAATCGACAAACCCGAAAATAAATTGGTCCAAGGGAAACCATTATGGGAAGGGTCACCCTCAAAGGAGATCAAGAAACTCCAGCATGGATCAAAGCGTTAACAGACTGGGAAGAAGGCGACGAACTATGGCTACAAACCAAAATACGTAAAACCACCATAGCGCAACAACTAGCAGAATCACAGATACAGAGCAAAACACAAACTTGGCAAGAAATAGTTCCCCTTCAATACCATCAATATGGACAAGTATTCATGGAACAAGAATCGGAAAGATTCCCTGGACCAAGAAAATGGGATCATGCCATTGACCTAAAATCAGATGCGCCTACAACTGATTAACTGCAGAGTATATCCCCTCTCACCAAAAGAAAAAGAAGAACAAGGAAAATTTCTTGAACAAAACTTACAGCTTAAACGGATAAGAAGATCCAACTCACCATATGCTAGTGGATTCTTCCTTATAAAAAAGAAAGATGGAAAATTCTGACCGGTACAAGATTATAGGAACCTGAACAAATGGACAATACCCAACGTATATCCACTGCCCTTGATTCCAGAGCTTATTCACACCTTAGCAGGAAAAGAACTCTTTACTAAATTTGATGTCAGATGGGGCTACAACAATATTCGAATCAAAGAAGGAGACGAATGGAAAGCAGCCTTCAAGACCAGTGATGGACTGTTCGAACCTACAGTAATGTTCTTCGGACTAACGAACTCTCCAGCTACCTTTCAAACCATGATGGACGACATTTTCCAAGAAGAGTTAGCACAGGGATGGTTGAAAATCTACATGGACGACATCATCATCGCCACACAAAATAACGAAGCAGAACACACACTCAAGGTCAACCATATACTGTCAAAGCTAAAACAACACGATCTCTATCTTAAACCAGAAAAGTGTCAATTCCACAGAAAGAAGGTAGAATACCTCGGAGTAATCATAGGAGAAGGGAAGATAACTATGGACCCCGTCAAAGTCAAAGGAATTAAGGACTGGCCAACCCCATCTACGCTAAAAGGAGTCAGAAGTTTCCTAGGATTTTGTAACTTCTATCGAAACTTTATACCCAACTTTTCCATAAAAGCGAGACCACTGAACGACTTAACAAAGAAGAACAGACAGTGGGAATGGACAACAAAAGAAGACCAAGCCTTTCAAATCCTAAAGGAAACTTGTGTATCCTATCCAGTACTCCGCACCCCAGATTGGACGAAACAATTCATTCTAGACACCGACTGCATCAGGATTCGCCATAGGAGCAGTTATATCCCAAGAGTACGAAGATGGTTTTCACCCAATCGCATACTATTCTAGAACGCTACTGGATGCAGAGAGAAATTACGACGCTCATGATAAAGAACTAGCAGCAGTGATTTTTGGATTAAAAAGCGGACGACCATTCTTTTTAGGAGCTGACAAACCAGTCAGAATAAGAACAGACCACAAAAATCTCACTTACTTTAAAGAACCACAGAAGTTAACAGGACGACAAGCCAGATGGATGCAATACATGCAAGACTTTAATATTACCCTGGAACACGTCCCTGGACATACACACACTATCGCCAATGCACTTTCTCATCGCAAAGACCTTAACGGGGGGATAGGAGAACAAAAAACCACCTTACTACCACCCGAAATATTCGCAAAAAAAATCTACCTACCAGACAAGCCTGACAAACGACGAGAAATTCTAAGACAATTCCATGACACTCCTTTCGCAGGACACCCAGGAATAGCTAACACCTGGGATTTAGTCAAACAACATTACGAAGGACCCAGACTATGACAATTTGTAGAACAATACGTCAAAGGTTGCGCCAAATGTCAGGAGTCCAAAACCAATATACCCAGAAAGAAAGCCACGACCTTTCCACTCGACACACACATTGAACAAGGCCCCTTTCAATACGTATCGATGGACCTTATCACTGACCTACCAAAATCAGAAGGATTTGACAGCATCCTCACCATAGTTGATCAAGGATGCTCTAAAGCAACAAAATTCATCCCATGCAACAAAACGATCGATGGAACAGGCGTTGCACACGAGTATCTGAAACACCTCGTGCCTTGGTTCGGCATTCCCAAAAGAATCATCTCCGACAGAGACCCTCGATTTGCATCAAACTTCTCTAAAGCCATATGCAAAAATCTAGGCATCAAACAAAACATGTCCACCGTGTTCCACCCCCAAACTGATGGACAGACAGAACGGATGAACGCATGGCTAGAACAATACCTAAGACCCTGGACCACAACTCACCCGCATTCCTGGGCGAAAATGCTCCCTTTGGCAGAATACGCACACAACTCATGGAAACATGAAACATCATGAAGATCACCACACAAACTCCTCATGGGATTCAGACCCCAGATTAACATCAGTCTAGAAGACAACAACGTGCCTTCATCCACTAATCGCCTAAAACAGCTAGAAGAAGCAAGACAAGACGCCCAACAACTTCTTGAACATAAACAACAGCCCCTAAAACCCGACATCAAAGAAATGGAAGAAGGAACCCTCGTGTGGTTAGAAGCAAAAAACCTCAAAACACGAGGAACACGCAAACTAATGCCCAAAAGATACGGTCCATTTCCCATCATAAAAAGAATTTCCAAAGTTGCGTATCAATTACAACTTCCGCCGTCAATGAAGATACATGACGTCTTTCACGTCAACCTACTTCTCCCTTATAAGGAGATGGAGGAATACGGCACGCCGTTCACACGACCTCCGCCAACCGTCGAAAACGAGGAAGAATACGAAATTGAAGCGATTCTAGACACAAGAAGATTTGGACGGACACGTAAACTGCAATACCTTGTACATTGGAAAGGATACCCTGCATCAGATGACTCATGGGTTAACCACTACGATCTCAACACCCCTGAACTCCTAAAAGAATACTATTCCGCCTCGGCTGGACAACCCCAGATATAAAAACACCACTCGCAGACGACTATTCCCTACCATTCCACCCCCCAAATACAACAGACATGTCATCCACCCAAAACTCTCCCACCACTTCTACTGCCACTCTCGTACCTACCCCACCATACTCTCCCACACTCATCCACTTGCCGCTGTCCAGAGAACCATCTCCCTCGACAGCAGCCACTATTAACACCAGAATACTCATTCGATGTGCTGCGCAACATGCTGCAATGATTGTACAAGCACGCGAACTGTGGGAAGACAACTCCCTCACCACTATACTACGTGCCTTCGGCAATCGTTCCCCCACATTAGGAATGAATTCACCCATCAGAACCCACACCCCTCCTATCACGTTCGCTCTCCCTCACCTGACCCTATCCCAATTCCCCCACAGCACCGACACCCCTATCATTGGGCAAACTCACACCGTCATCCTACTCAACGAAAATTTCACCCCGGCAAGCCGTGAAAGGACGCCACCTCCTATTTACGAACCACCCACCAACAACGTCCAGCCTTCAGAGTTGGAACAACTCGGAGAAGGATGGGAAGAAGGAGATCTCGGGCTAGAGTTACTAATCCCAGATCCTGGCAACGAAGATGACACGCTACCCCCACGCTTTGTCCTCCCTGATCTTACTGGCAGCTTCCCTTCTCTGCTAGCCACTTACGGCCCTGGATGCCCTACTCACCGTATCCCCATTCGAGCTCGTGCTGACCCTTACCCTCGTCCCCTCCTCACACAAAAAGATGCCTTCTTGTTCAAAGAAGGCCTCAGGCACACCAAAGCTATAGACGAGGCACTCAGGTTCGAACAAGACCTGTCACTGGAGGCCGAAGTATGTTGCTATCAATTTGCCATAAAAAAGACACGACAAATGGCAAACTCCCTCGTCACCGCTCGAGAAAGATACCACGATATGATGTGGGAAGTAAGAGACTCGGAAGTCAAACTGGCTAAAGCTAACGCCAAGGCTCGCCTCGAACCATGAGTCTTGTTCGGAACCATGCCTCAACTCACCGAACAAGAGCATCAGGACGCCAAACAAGCTCTCCTTGACCCGTGGTATCAATTCTCCCCCCGACTCTCTGACAGATGTGCTTGGTGCAAGGATGGAGGGCACGACACCTTCAAATGCTCCAAGATCGCCTTCTGCATTCTCTGCAATCGCCAAGGACACATAGCTGACTATTGCAGAAGCCCCCACTGACGATGCAGATCCGAAAAGATATGTCGAGTCCCCCGCGACCAGATCCACTTCCACACCCATCACTGTCAGTTCTACTGTTATCCCCTATGTTGCTTAGACGTTAACAAGGGGGTGATGTCACAAGTATTGGTCCCTCGGACCAAACCAGCAACCGGACAAGCTTACCCGGACAGCCTCACGATTCCCGCGCGTTCATATGACTCACCTAGCCTCGCATGTACCACTACGTTCCAGCATGTTCCAGTCTCGATCGTCTCGTTGTTACCTCATGTCTACTATTTGATATAGGACATAATTGTCTATATAAACCTGTCAGTAGCAGAGAACAAGCCCTAAGCTTGTTCTCTTGTGAATATCACTGGATTCTAGCTTCGGGACTGTAGGCTTGCAGGGAATCAAGCAAACAACTCAGAACTTCCTCCTCTCTCTAAGTCTTCAAACGTGAAGACTTATTCAGTATCTTTCCACTCCGCGGTACACACTAGCCTCTGCTGTGTTGTCACCGAGATCCCCAATTCTCGTGAGAACTTGTCGTCTCGCTCCAACTCAGTGCGTACAACTCGCGCGTAAAACGATTTGTCAGCGACACTGCCCCCAGTCGGTGACATAAGATTTTTGTGGTATGTCCTTATCCGGACAGGCTTTTCTGCACCCAGGAAGAATGGTCGGCCGCTTTTGAGGCCAAAGATGACAGCAGCCAGTTCTTTATCGTGTGCATTGTAATTTCTTTCCACGTCTAGTAGTGTTCTTGAATAGAATGCTATAGGATGGAGTCCATCTTTATATTCTTGGGAAATAACTGCTCCTATGGCAAATCCTGATGCATCGGTGTCAAGGATGAATTGTTTGGTCCAGTCTGGAGTTTGGAGAACTGGGTAGGATACGCATGTATCTTTTAGTGATTGGAATGCTTGTTGCTCTCTGGGTGTCCATTCCCATTGTTTATTCTTTTTTGTTAGGTCGTTGAGTGGTCTGGCTTTAATTGAGAAATTTGGGATGAAATTGCGGTAGAAGTTGCAGAACCCGAGGAAGCTCCGAACTTCTTTTAATGTTTTTGGTGTAGGCCAGTCTCCAATTCCTTTGACGTTTACTGGGTCCATGGTGATTTTTCCTTTGCCAATGATTACTCCTAAGTATTCGACTTTTCTTTTGTGAAATTGGCATTTTTCTGGTTTAAGATATAGGTCGTGTTGTTTCAATTTTGACAGGATGTGGTTAACTTTAGATTTATGTTTTTCTTCATCATTTTCTGTGGCGATAATGATGTTGTCCATATAAATCTTCAGCCATCCTTGAGCGAGTTCTTCTTGAAAAATGTCATCCATCATTGTTTGGAAGGTTGCTGGGGAGTTAGTCAATCCGAAAAACATTACCGTTGGTTTGAATAATCCATCGCTGGTTTTGAAGGCTGCTTTCCATTCGTCTCCTTCTTTAATCCTAATGTTGTTGTAGCCCCATCTGATATCAAATTTAGTAAAGAGTTCTTTGCCTGCTAGGGCATGTATCAATTCTGGGATTAAAGGAAGTGGGTAGACATTGGGTATGGTCCATTTATTCAGGTTTCTATAGTCTTGTACTGGTCGAAATTTGCCATCCTTCTTTTTAATCAAAAAGAAGCCACTTGCATATGGTGAGTTGGACCTTCTGATTCACTTTAATTGTAGGTTTTGTTCAAGAAATTTTCCTTGTTCTTCTTTCTCCTTGGGTGAAAGTGGGTATACTCTGCAATTGATTGTTGTAGGGGCCTCGGGTTTAAGATCAATAGCATGATCCCATTTTCTTGGTCCGGGGAATCTTTCTGATTTTTGTTCTTCAAAGACTTGGCCATAGGCATGATATTGGAGAGGGACTATTTGTTGCCAGGTCAGTTATTTTGATTGTACTTGGGATTCCTGCTAATTGTTGGGCAATTGTAGTTTTTCGCAGTTGTGTTTGCACCCAAAGTTTGTCACCTTCTTCCCATTGTGCGATGTTCTTTATCCATTCTGGTGTTTCTTCATCACCAGATAAGGTTATTCTTCCCGTTAATGTTCCACTGGTCCAGTTGATTTTGGGATTCGTTGATTCGAGGAAGGGGTATCCTAAAATCAGATCATCTTGTCCGATGTCTGCTACAAGGAATTGGTGTTTGCTTCTTTGTCCCAGTAGTTTTAACTCTAAGTCTACTGCTTGAGTGATCTTTCCTAGGCGATTAGGAGTGTTATCAATGTTTTTCACCACTCTAGGTGTTAACAATTTTCGTGTTCTCAATTGAAGTTGTTTGGTTATTGCCATTTTCAGTGCACTTGGCGGAGCTTGAATTCCACCCAAATCGGTGCACAGAAACCCCCTCAAACATGCAGGATGAATATCTCCCTCAAAACAGCTTCAATTCATATGAAATTTATTGTCCCTGAATTGCCTAAATGAGGGCTAGGCAGCCCCATTGTTTTTATGAGATTTGTGTGAGAATTGGTGGAGCTGGACTCAAGCCACCTCCACATGTGTATTAGATGAATTACAACTCAAAATCATGGTCTATATCTATTATTTTTCCCTCATGTTGTACCCATGGGCTGTCTTGAGGCAGCCCATAGTGTTTTTGACTCAAGTGTTGTGGTGTGCAATGTTATTTCCAGTGCAATTGGAGTCGCAGCCAGCCACTCATCACCCCTCTCGCCTCTCGATTCTGACCATCCTTCTTGTTTTTCACAGACAGAGAGGAGTGGGTTGCAAAGAGGGGTCCTATTCTGAACTCTTTCCACTACAGAGTAGCTAGGGTGTTTTTATATACAGGAGTCGTCTCCATTGCAGGTGGTGGCAGCAGGCGTGGACGAGGAGCGAAGGCGTAGGCGGTGAGCGTGAGTTCGTAGATAGAGACGTAGGTGGCGAGGACTCGAGAAAGAGGATGCGTGGGGTGGCTTGCGCGGGGGTGGGATCTGTCATCTTGCGGCGGCGGTGGTGGGGTCGTTTCCACTGCAGGTGTCAGCAGCAGACGTGGGCGAGAGCGTGCAAATGGATGGGGAGGCGATGTGGGAGGCGGCATGCAGTGTGCTGTTGGCGTCGGCGACTGCTTCTCCTGCGGCAGGTGGTGGCATGGCGGCGGCTTCTGCTCCTGTTGTGGCGTGTTGTGGCTAAGTTCAGTGGCCGAGGCCTTCTTGGTCTTCTGGGGTGGTGCTGGTGGCGAGGGGTTGCGATGGTGCAGCAGTGCTGGTGTCACGTGAAACTACTAAAGCAGCGGCTGTGACTGAGAAGACTGAGGCTGAGACTGAGAAGGTGGTGGCAGACTGAGCTGGTGCGACGGTGGAGGCGGACGGGGCGGAGGCAACGACTGAGGGCAACGCAGGGGTGACGGCGGCTGTGGCTGACAAGGGCGTGGTGGTGGTGGCTTGTGAGACGGTGGTGGAGGCAGCAGCATGTGGTGCTAAGACGTCGGTGGCTGAGGCTGAGGCTATGGTGGCGGCTGACGAGACTAAGGCGGCTGGCAAGGCTAAGAGCGCAGTGGTGGCGGTTGACTGATCTGAAGCTGGGGTGATGGAGATGGCTGGCAAAACTAGGGGCGTGGTGGCAGTGGCTGAGACTGAGAAGGCTGAGGCTGAGGGCAGGGTGGAGACGGCGGCAGCTGGCGATGCTGGTGCTATGATGGACTCGGCTGAACTGACGAGTACGGGCGAGGCTAAGATGGAGACTGATGCAAAGTCGGCGGCTGGCACGACTGAGGCTACTGTGGCGACAGACGAGGCGATGGACGAGACAGTGTGTAAAGAGTTGTGTGGCTTATTCATCAACCGTCCACCTGTCCACTCCTACTCCAGGACGACGACAGGGCATTCTTCCCTTCCCAGAGCTGCTCACCATACCTTGCTCTACCCCTCCATTTCAACCCCCTAAACCCTCATGGGCTCGAAGCAACGTGCTTCAAAACACCGGCCTGCACCGACACGTACTACTGGCCAAAGGAAGGCTGCCCAAAAAAAAACTGGTGGAAATGAAAGTGACAGCTCAGGCACTCCCACTCGACTGAAGCGATCACAACCACGAGCTCAGGCTTCCAAGACATCCCTTCCTGCTATTGATGAGGATGGGGAGGAAGAGTCCTATGCCTATGTAAATGCAGAAGCCTGGGAACTCACTACAGCACAAATGCACAGGACCACAAGACATGCAAAATTGTTGCAAAGGCGCACGGCCTCGATGTCAACTCACCCACACAGCTATATGGCTGGCCGCAAATCGCTTACAAGAGTACATATGTGCGTATTCCTTTCGTGCCATCTCCTCTTCATCCTCACATCATCATCATCGTCGCTGCCAGCATGCCACCCTCGCCCCCATCAACTGCCACACGCCCTCGCCCTCAACGCCCCCACCTTCACCATGCACTGACGAGTCCCAACGCACAGCCAAAGAGCCCTGTACCATGCCGCCATCTTTAGTTGCCATTGGACGGTGTTGCTACTGTACATTTTGGTATGCTTTTCTCCCCTTTTTTACTAGACTCTCATTTTGTTAGTCAGAGATCTGCACACCGCCTATGCGTCCATTTCCCAGCCTGCCACTGTCTTCCCTCTCCCTTTCTACTTCCACACCCCCTCGCTCCTCTCCCTCGCATCTGCCATCCAAGTTCTCCAATTGTCCTACCCGCAATCACATTTGGCAGCGCCATCAGCGCCCAAGCAACCACCCACCAGCACTCTCCCTATCCCCCCTCCAGCCTCTCCTTTGCATCGTCTCCCCCTCCTCGCGTCGCGACTCGACCACACCCCTCATCACCACACCTGGCCTCAGCCATACTCACAAATCGCCACACGCCACTACCACAGCCGCTAGAGACCATGACTCGATACCTCGTGTCATCCAGCTTCGGTCCCCTTCTCACGTCTAGATTTCCTTTCATATGACCGTCTTTTGTGCTTTTCCTGTCCCTTAGCCTTAGTTCTAACCTGTATCTGCTACCATGTTGAATAAAGTTGCCCTGTTGTTCCCTTATCATCTGTGTGAACCTGAGTGCAGTCGAATGAACAAACGCGTTCTCGCGTTCCCGCTAGGTGCTCCTCCTCTTTGGAGCTTCAGTCTTATGAAGTCATTCTGCATTCTTGGACTTGGACACACTTCACCGCCCCATGGGCTCAGGTGTGCACTTCCTGGGGGGCTCCTTCCCTAGCACACGACCGTGCTACTGCCACACGATATGAGGGAAACGACGTTGCACACCACAATGCTTGAGTCAAAAACACTATGGGGCTGCCTCAAGACAGCCAATGGGTACAACATGAGGGAAAAATAATAGATATAGACCATGATTTTGAGTTGTAATTCATCTAATACATATGTGGAGGTGGCTTGAGACCAGCTCCACCAATTCTCACTCAAATCTCATGAAAACAATGGGGCTGCCTAGCCCTCATTCAGGCGATTCAGGGACAATAAGTTTTATGTGAATTGAAGGTGTTTTGAGGGAGATATTCGCCCCGCACGTTTGAGAGGGTTTTCTGCGCCGATTTGGGTGGAATTCAAACTCTGCCAAGTGCACTGAAAACGGCAATAATTTGGGGGATATGAAGCATTCAGTTGCTCTGCTATCGATTAATGCGGTTTTCTTTTCGGCTTTTGAGGTTCCAACGTATATAGTCAAATTGACCTGCATTGACTTTCTTTTTGTAACTTTATATACATTGGTACCTAGGGCCCGAGCAATCACCGATATACTCAGGCATCCGAAAAATCCTTTTCTTCATTGTGATCGGCTTCAGCATTCAACATCCTAATAAATTCCTCTCTCTCTTCTTTAGAAAGGGCTTTGGCAGCCTTTGCGACTTTGGCTGTTGCACTTTCTTCAATGATCTCCACAACAGAGGACTCGGATGTAGTAGTGGTCACCTCCGCTGTGCAGTGCGCATGTCGGTTCGTGTTTGGGTTTCAGTGGGGCAGTCTCTAGCAAGATGTCCTTGTTTTGAGCAATGAAAACATCTGCCTTCGGCGCGATGTTTTTCCTTGTTGGCTTCGGTAATTGCTTTGCATGCTGCGCCCAGCGCTGGTATCCATTGCGTTTGGGTCATGAGGTGGTAGGCGTGTGCGTGGTGCAGCAGCGTTATTGGTAGTGTTGCCACGTGTTCCCCAGGTGGAGAGGCGGGCCCAGGGGCGATTTGGATTCGTGTTGCGATTGTGTGTGTTAGCGTGGTCGGTGAGGACTGTGCGTTTACGCATCCAGATACGATGTTGTTTTTGGGCGCTGGTCATCCATTCTAAAAAGGTAGTTGGGTCTTCCTGACTGATGATTGCTTCGACCAATGGTTTGGGAAGGCCGCACGCGAACAGGCGCATAACCATAGGATCGTCCATGTGTAGAGATCCTCATCAAGCTAATAGTTCAAAATTAGCTATATACTCATTGAGATTATTCTCTTTCATTTTAAGTTCATGGAGTTGGTCTTGTGCACGCTCGCGTTCAGCGTAGTCAGTGAACGCCCTTTTAAACTGTTGTTCCATAGCCTGCCAAGCTGTCAGTCCAAAGGGAATTTCGTCTGGGTCCATCATGACTTTTTCAAGCCATTCGTCCATCGCTTCGACCCAGCCATCGACGCGAGGTCCCTCCATTAGTGATAGGAAGTAAGCACATTTCTTGATAGGGTTTTGAGCAATTTTGCTATCGAAGTTCATCCTCATAAAGTGTCGGAACGTGGTGAGGAATGCGTGAGTGCGGGCGCGGTCGCCGTTGAAGGCCTTGGGTGGAATACCTTCGAGCTTGCCATTGTTGGAGGGACGCGTGTTGCGATCGTATGTGGCGTATGCGTTGTAGTCGTCTGGGTCTGGGCTTGGGGGTCATCTCCCGCGTTTCCCGAAACTTTGGAACAGGGATGGGCGTGGGTACGCTTGCGCTGTTCCGGACGACGCCAGTTGTTGGGGTACTTGCACGGGTGGTTCTTCCAGTTCGTCAGGCTGCGACAAAGAGTTGTGTCGTGGTCTGGGGTTCTTGTTCCATGGGTTCGGCAGGCGCGGGTCCGGGGGTTGGCGCGCGGGACGGGTTCTTTGAGTTTGGAATTGGTTCTCCTGATTTGATGAGCTGTTCCATATCAAGACCCTTGAGAGGGTCAAAGGTCAGTCCAAGAGCCGGGCGTGCGACGCGGTAGGCCTCGAAGTAGTCTTTGCGGCGTCGGATTTCGAACCATACACCATAGAGGGTTCCAAGGCCTACTTTGGCCTTTCTGTAATAAGCATAGTACCTGGTCCAGGGTACACTGTAGTGCTGTCACCAGCTCGGCTCGAAACCGTTTCGAAGCCGAGCCGGAGCCGTTTCTGAGCCGAGGTAAGCCATTCAATGGCTCGCGGCTCGAAACCGCTCGAAACAGTGCGAGCCGTTTTGAGCTGTTTTGAAGTGCCAGATTTGGATTTTGAGGTGCCAGATTTGGATATGGTTGCTCAATTTGGAGAGTTGTCTGCCACTCTGTCTATTCCTGGAATCTACTGCTTCTCGGCTCCCCAACGAGAAGCATTCTCAAAATGGAAAGTAGATCCAAAAGTAGAAATGGCCCAAATGGGACGGCTCGAATTGGCTCCCTTCCCTTTCTGCCATCTTCATCAGTGGGTCCTGTACCTCGTCTTTGGATCTTCATATCCACCTTGATGCAAGTGCCACTCATGGGCCTCGGCAAGATCTGGTGCTCCTTCCCCAGCAGAGGCTGCACTGTCTCCTGCCCAAGCTGCCCGCGTCCCGTCAGAAAGCTCGGCGGCAAACTCGCTGTACACTACCATCTCAAAGATCTCAGGGTCGATCTCCCGCCGCCCATCAACGTTACAGGTTACCCCATCCCCCACCACTAGTCCAACGGTCGAAGCTTCTACCACCCAGACATCACTGCTCAGTCCGGACAACGGAAAGAAGGGTCGTCGCAGCACACCGAGCGTTATGGTCAAGCCCTCACGTGCACCATCAAAGCGTGCCCTGGTCGCAGCTCAGCGCGCGATCCAGAGACGCCGTCTCGCGAAAAGGAATCTTCACGCGAACCGTCAGACCGCTGGTCACGTCCCAGTGCTTCCTTCATCTGACGAGCAGGTCGCGCTCAGCGACAAGGTGCCACGCACCCCCGACACCATTGGGCATAGAATGCCTGCGAGCACAAGTAAGGTGTGCAAAGTTATGCAGTGGTCCCGCTCAGTGCTGCAAGGGCCACGGTCTCGACGACAATGGAGAAACATCTGTGCCACTGGGCAGGAAGCCATCCATATGCGATGCGTTTGTCGTCAGCAGCGAACGATTCGTCTGCTTCTATCAACGCCATGAAGGTGTTCCCCACCGGAGTCACCTCCGAGGAGTATACCCTTGCCGTCCTGCATGGGTCCGCCGCACACACACCGCACTGCCAGTACTGGAGCGGAGGGAGCACCGGTTGTTCCCAGCCTTGCAGAGCTCAGTGCAGCGGCACGTCGCGTGCACAGAGTCGAGGCTATGCATCATCCGGAGCAGCAGGAGCTCCTCCACACTGTCTCACCCATCGCCTTCTTTCCCTGCTGTCACCGCCGCCTCCACCTCTGCACCCTCAGCCTTCCACTAGGACAACAGCCACTACATCTTGGTTTCCACTTCCCCTGTCATTGCAGCCCCAGTAATGCTCACAGCTACCAGTCCCTGTCTGTGCATCAGTCTCATTTCCACTTCATCTGTCGTCTCTACCCTGCTTACTGGTGCCTCTGGTTCGCCCTCAGTCTTTTCCGCTTCAGCCCTGTCCGTAGTAGTCTCAGCACCACCCACCATTGTAGCCCCAGTTGCCATCACCCCCGTTGTCTCAGCATCATCAGCCTAGTCTCACCAGTCGCCACTGTTGCAGCCTCAGTCTTTCCTCAGCATCGTCAGCCACCAAAATATCAGTTTTGTCCAACACCAGCATCACAGCACCATCGACACCTTTTGCCACCAGCATCGTCCAAAAATACCAAGATGGCCCCGACTCGGATCGGCGTCCCAGGAGCGCATGGCCACTCACGTCGACACACACACAACACACACACACTCTCTCTTCTCTCCTCTCACATCGTCCCAGCCCCTCGCCAGACACAACCCCACAATGAAAAGTGGAATTTACCCCGAGCCACCGAGCTCCCTAACTCATATCTTGCTCACCTCTAAGTCGGTCATGCATTTCAGCCCCGCTCTTGTGCCTCTGACTGTTCTCAATTTCATGTGACTGACTTGAACTCTTTGGCGCTAGGAACCTGCTGGAGATGTTGAACCGCACCCGGATGACTAATCTGCCTTAACCGACAAGTCAACTGCTACACAGCTTGGCAAGCTGTCAACATTGAAAGAGGACTTGTGCCTTTTTTCTTCTTGTCGACTTTCTCCCTCCCTAGCTCACTAATGATTGGTATCTAGCATCATCTGTAAATCTCTCGAATGGTACAAGTCCTCTCCGAGCAACCACCCTGTGCGTTGCGTTATCCGCTCGTCCCCATCCTCCCCTCCACTAGCATTTGTAAACTTGGCTGACTTGTCTGCGCTTATCAGTATGACGTGCACATAATCACTTACATGTTGCTGTTCCGGATTGTCAACGAATTCCACCAAGGAGTTATCTCAGATCCCACCATACCCAATAGCTTGAATCGCTCAATTGACTTCCAGGCAGTGACGCTGGGAGTATGATTGGCTATTGACTGACTGTCGTCAGGAGTAGGCAGAGTGCTTCGAACAGGATTCGGACCACTCTGGTACATGGCACCCGTCATTTTGGCTATCTTGGACTCATCTGACATTGCCCCCGATCTTCTTACATTACAGACGCCACCTGTGAGTTGTTGGAAATGCAGCCACCACGTGGCAGAGAAACGGACCGAACGGACCGGACAGTTAGAATGCCCGTGTTGATACCATCCGTTCCTTTTTCCCTCAGTCTTTCATATACAAGACTGAGGTCAGTAGCACACTCCTTTATCATTTACATATACTCATTATGTACATAGCCTTCGTCCAACAGGTTAGCTTACTAACCTAATATCAGTCTTTTATACACAAGACTGAGCTCTCATTCTATAGCTCCAACATGAGTTCCGCATCAAGCTTCTATTGTATGTCTCTCTGGTATTTGTTTTGCCAGATTTGCTGGCTCACCTGTGTTTCTTTCGCATTACAGCTACACCAATTACGCGAGGCTCGTCATGTTCTCTTTCAAGTTCCAAATTGTGTTCCAACGGGGCCTTGAAGCCGATGATGAGGTCTTCCAAAGTGTGAGAGATTTCACATTATCGTGTATTGTTGGCATGACACCGGTATTCTTCAAGAGCCTGGAGAGCGCCAAGACTGTCGTCACGGTTCTCGTTGATTCCTTGGTCCCAACAGGTTACATACATTTTGCGCCAGATGGTGCATGAAACTCTGGGCCACTTTGCTCTGAGCAAGACTAACATTATTTTGTATTTTCCGCGTTTGCCTCGGTGTTCGTGCTCAAGGTACGCTGTCCTGCTTTCTATCGCCCCATGGTCTTGGTCGGAATTTTGACTTGCATCTGCTATAGCTTCTATGGCCAGAATTCTCAAAGTTTATCACCCCGGGGCTTGAAACAGAGGTCTACCAAGTGATCAAACGCCTCATTGCCATGATCAGGTCTCCCCAAATTGCAATCGAATCGATGGGCACCACACACCAAAGTTGTACTCGTGCTTCCTGGCTTACTGGCGAAACATAAACGCGACGGCACGGCCCAAGGACGTATGCCTCAACAGGGACCGCCACCACAGCAGATGCAGACCGGTTCGAATACGCCAAGGTACCAGCAACCACCACAACCACCACAGCAACAGCAACAATGACTGCAGCAACCAGCCCCCCTGACGCAGAACACAACCTCGTCGTTACTATCCTTTACTGTTGTGGTTGTTTGCTTCTCATCTCTGCATTGTTTGCTTCTCGTCTCTGCATTGGCTTTCTGTGTTGTTGTAAGGCGACCTGGGAGCTTGGCCATGGAACAGGCCAGTCTGACAAAGTGCCACCCACCGCGAGAAACCAGACAGCAGTCGAACGACAGGCACCCACGCCCGCACGCAACACTCCTTTCTCCCACCACCACGTCGCACACGCAAGCACACCACGCCCTCCGCCTCTCGCCTTCGACGCGCACACGCGAACACCACCTTGTCCTCCGCTCCTCCGCCTTTGACGCACACACCTTGCCCACCGCCTCTCGCCTTCGATGCACACACCTGCTCCTCCGCCTCCTCCGACGCTACCACCCACGCGCACCCGCACACTCACCCACCACTGCCTCATCAGGCAAAAGCCCCCAATGCTTGAGAGCCAGCCGACCACCCCTGTGCGGCATTTCAGCCACGCCGACTAGTGCCCACTCGTTGCTACGGCCCCCTACTATACCCTTTCAAAGCCTAGCTTCGTTACACCTGTCGCCTCAACGCCAGCGATCACACGTGTCCATACCCAATCCTCTCAGAATACATCTACCCTTACAGTAATACCCGCCTCAGACTACGCTCGTTCCAGTATGATACCATTTAGTCCACCCCTTGGTCTCGATGTATATAACCCACTAGCTACTCTGTAGTAGCATACACAACAACAACAAGAACAATTCAGATAACAATTTCCGACAATAGCAGCCCTTTGACCCCACTTCGACCGACTCGTGCGCGCGGCCGCCTCCCATCGAGAAAGACCTTCTTGGCTCATCCCTCTCACTCCCTTCTCACTCCCTCTCTCTCCCTCAACATCTAGTCTCACCGTCCCCTCGGGCGAACATCTTCCTCTCGCAGCACAGGCACGCATGCGTGTCGACTTACATTGTAATCATCGTTTATTGCTTTTTGTACATATACAAGGTATCGTCAATGAATCAAATCCACATTTATAGATTTCTCTAAATGGGTTGTGTTATCTGGCTCAGCTATCACAGTCTTATGGATATCAGAGTAGTCCCTGTCCTCGCAATTACCGAACCCACTCCTACTACTATAACATCCCATGCTGACCTCTAAATGGATCCCTGGAGTAGTGCTGCAGTTGAGCCAGGGCCCATGCTTGCCCTCGGTTTGAAGTTAAGGTTCATTGGTGACAAATATGTTGTCGATGTTGTGTTCGGGGTCATTGGTATTCCCGGTTTCTACAGTGTTGCCACTTGTGGTGCAGATTGTAAGTCCGTAGATGGTGTCGACTGAGGGGTTGCAGACACGGTGGGCGTCAGTTGCGGCCTTGTATTGGAATTTGGCGCGGAGTCATGAGGCTGCGATGATCCCTGTGCCTGCCCCGACCCCAGAAATTTCTTCGCCTGCATCACTTTCATCACGAACTCACGACCCTTTTTGTACACGGCCATCTACTGAGTGAGCGTGATGTTGTACTGTTTTGCCTCCTCGTTATGCCCGGCTTGTGCTGCCTCCATTTGCCTGTTCCGCATCTTGGTGATGCGTATCTCCACTTGCTTGAGTTTAGCCTGCAAATCTGCAACATTGGTATTTGCCATTTGCCCTAGATTAAGGGGAAGCGAAGGAAGCTGAGATGTGGGTTGAGGTTGAGGTTGCATTGGCGGTTGTACTTGGGGCTGTGATGTAGTCAGTGGTTGACTTTGGGTGCCCGAGAACTAATTCCGGCAGTGCGAGAAGGATCGCTAAGTGAACACCATGAGCAGTGAGAATGATTTCCCCAGAGCGCTTCTCTTTCACGATTGAAGCAGATATCGATGATGCAAGCGACATTACGACAGGACGAAATTTGATATCACCTTGTAAAAAAGGCGCAACTTTGACTAGAAATGCTTGCCACGATTGACCAAGTTGGGTTGATGCATACACTAGGGAGAGGTTGAGGTTGATGGAGAAGAGCATATGAATAAGTTCGTCGGCATGGGCTACAGTTGTGTCCATAGATTCAATGTTGGAAAGCTCCATTCGCAACTGAAGAAGCTTGCTTGCAAAGGCAAAGTCATTCCCCAGCTCGCGCTCTCTGACCAGCTCCCTTGATTCATAGTGTTCAAAAACCAAGTCCGGCAAGTGTCCTTCGGCTTTCTCTGCAAAATCTGCATAAAGAGTCGGGTCATAGGCATTGAAGATCGCTTCGTGGAGTTCATTCGAAAACTGCTCCTCAGATTCGAAAATGCTTTCGTTGGGGCTTTGCTCGATGTTCCCTGGCTGACGGGGCCGGGTCAAGCCAATATCGAGTGCGATGATTCATATTGCAAAAGCTTTGGATAGCACCCGATACGAATGAGACGAGATACTCTCGTGGTATGCGGCACGCGGATATCCGGCCATCTCAACCAGCTCCTTGCTCTTGTACTCCGGTGCTGGAGATATTTCTTCCTTGGCAAGTGCGGCGAGCTGACTCCAGAACTCCGAATTCTTCCTGATATTGATTAATGTCGACTGATGATCCCACCCGCATTGCCATACAACTGTCAGGAAACCCAAAACAGCCGAAAGCAGCTGTGGATTTGTCTCCCAGTACTCGTTCCAGTTCGCAAGCATCTCCCTAGCAGCATCGAGTGCGCTCACACGTTTACTTTTCCCTTTATCCTCAGTGGATTCCTCTTTGGGAGCCCGAAAATGGCCCATGATGAAAGGGTGACCAAGGGCGGGCTCTGTTTCTATGGTGAGCGCCATAAAATGCCATACACCAAGCCGCAAGTCCAAGTCGTGGTATGGATGTCGAGCCACCCCCACCAGTGCCACGACTGTTGCTTCTGAATCGGATGATTGACCAACCATGGATGGGCCAGAAAACTTCAAGGTCGACAATGATGAGTATAGTGCATATTATAAATGGATGGATTCCAGTGGAACAGTGGAATCGGTAGAGGGATCTTCGACAAACCTTGTGAGGACATCGAGAGGGTCCGACTTGTGTCGTCCTCCGCCGAACGACCCGCTGCTGCTGTTCGCCCTTGAACACAAGGCATGCTCCAGCAAGCAAGACCCCTCCTCTACACAAATGCGCTGCTTGAAAATCAGGCAGAGATGCAAAGCACGGAGGTGGGATCGGCGAACAAGGTGTAGGCCAAGAAAATGAAAATTGCTAAAATGATGGGTTGCACGAATCCGGCATGAGACAACAGCGAAGCTGGTGAACACGGAGATCAGAGGCTCAACAGTGGAAGTCGTTGCCTTGGACACTAACGCCTCGAAAATGGCCCGACTGACTATTGACAAGAGACCCTTCCTATCCAGCGGTACTTGATCGAGGATATCGGCATACAAGCCTGACACGAGCTTCCTGAGCGTGAAACGCGTCCCCAGCTGCATGTATTTCCACCCTACGTGCTTAACCCACACTTCAACGTGAATGAAATGCAGCGCACGAAGGAGTACCTCCTCCTTGATCTCAATCAAGCGGGCATTTCCATCGTGTGGTGTGGTGCAAGTAAAGTACCTGATGCTTCAGTCCACAATGCATGAACAAGATGGAGCA
Source organism: Russula earlei (assembly GCA_025769875.1). Taxonomy (NCBI): domain Eukaryota; kingdom Fungi; phylum Basidiomycota; class Agaricomycetes; order Russulales; family Russulaceae; genus Russula; species Russula earlei. Next base: position 191,533 of record JAGFNK010000018.1, read on the forward strand.
GTGCCTGCGTGGTTGCGTATGTTTCCGCTGCACGCTCAGCGGCCATAGCGCCACAACTGCGTGGAGAGTCGAATAATGCAGTCGATGCACGCACAAATAGCCATACGCATGGAGCATACTCTGGGAGTGAGAGCAGTCCCACAAGTAGACCCATGGCCGACGTTATAAGGGCAGATTCTCCGCTACGCTGCCGCACGGAGCGCATAAGTGCGTCGTTGAGGATGAGCATCGTCAGTTGCACCAGGCCCGTCGAGTCGCCATCTGTCTTGGTCCCAACATGATCGCTGTTTTCGAGCGAACTGAGAACCTGTGCTGCGAGGACTTGATTGTCTGATATGATGGTATGAAGCAAGTCGAGTGCGGCAGCCACAACCGAACCATCTTCATCAGGTTCAAGTTCAAGTCCGATATCTTCTAGGCGAAGAACTACGGGTGGTTGCGAAGCCATGCGATTCCCGACAGGAGCACTTGCATTGCAACAGGGGCGGATAAACCTGGTATTAGGCATTTGCATCGGACATAGCCATGTAGGACCTCAACCGGGAGTTTCCATCCAGAGTGCTCACACTGCCATCATACGGTGACGAAATCCTCCCCATCCTGACCAAGGAGACGACCAGTCGACCGGGCAGGGAGAATGGTTCCACCTGGGAGCTTTATTGGCTGCAGATTGGTGTAGGTAGGGCCCAATGCTTTGGAAGATGAGGCATGGCGCTCGGGAACCTTCTCGTATAGCACTTGTGACACTGTGCACATGCTTGTGGGCAAAATTTGTGTGTACATCTGCAGGTTCTCGAAGAAATATGAAACCTCTTGAGCACACTGTGCCCGTGCCTCCATCAGCGGAGGCTGAGTAGGCTATGGTGGTCGTGCCAGATTGGGCGGTGAGGGCGCCTGCTGTGGCGGGTTTGGTTTAGAGGGAAGGGGACGATTCTGTACCGATGCGGGTGCAAGTTCTGGTGTGGGTTGAGTGAGATCAATGACACCCGATTCTGGTGGTTCGTGGGAAGGAGGTTTCAGCGGAGAGGCTTCAGGCGCCAGGGAGGCTAAGGCAGAAGATGGTGGAGCAGGGCGGGGGGGCTGGAGGGACCAAGGGACTAGATTGCGGGATTGGTTTTTTTGCAGTGGCCAAGGCCAGGGACGCGATCTGTGAGGCAGGTTTTACAATATTTGGGCCAGGTGAGCGTTGCTCAGCGGGAGTCTCTGCATGACGCTTGACGGGGACTGCGGCTGAGATAGAACCATGAGTGGCCTTATAGAGTGGGAGTGATGGGTCAAGGCAGTACCTCTGGGTTTAGGTGATGGCGTAAAGCCCGATAGTAGGACGGTGTGATGAGGGTGGGTAGGAAACCATGGTGGTAATCATGCATTTGAGGTCTATTGGATGAGATGCTCCAAGGTGAGGGGGAGATGATGTGATGCTGACAAAGAGTGATGCACGGTGGAAAACAGCTCTGAGAATTTGGGAGAGGGGCGGACAAGCAGCATTGAACAGTTAATGTCGTGCTGTCAAGGGATCATAGGTCCAGAAAGTTCCACACGGTGAGGGCAGTGCATTCCCCTTCTTCAGCTCAGCGGGAACCGTCGTCCACATGAGGTTGTCAAGAGCAGGCGAGGAATTCCAATATGGGTGCTTGGCATCATCCGGTTGCCCAGCCGTGAAGTGCCCTAAGTAACAAGAAAACTCCTCTTTAGGCTTGTCGCGAGACTCACTCAGAGTTAGGGGACGTAGGGGCTTCTGATTGACACCACTCTTGAGGTTGTTGAACATCTGGCAATACTAAGGACGTGGTGCCATTCCGATGCGAGGGTGTAAGTAAGGCAAGCAGAGCCAACGTCGCGTCTACAAGAGCATTCTCAAAATGGAAAGTAGATCCAAAAGTAGAAATGGCCCAAATGGGATGGCTCAGAAATGGCAGTACTCTCGACTGGCAAGTGGCAACAAGAGTGTCAAGTGTTCTCAAAATGGAAAGTAGATCCAAAAGTAGACATGTCCCAAATGGGACGGCTTGAATCGGCTCAAGCTGCAAGCTGGAGCTTGGCTTGGTCCGGCTCACCCAATCTGGCCAAGCCGTTGCTGAGCCGAACCGAGCTGAGCCGAGCCGAGCCATGACAGCACTAGTACACTGTCTATTCCTACTCTGAGGAAGTGAGCATTTTCTCTGAAGGCATCAGGAACGAATGCGTCGAGGTCCGGGTTCAGTTTGAAGGGACACTTGAGTTTCTTTAGTCCTTCTTCTGTAGGTTTTCCCTGTCCTTTGAACCTCCAGTCTCTGGCCATGGAAGTCATTTTTTCAAAATCGTTGTATTCAGGGGTGGATGCGTGTATACGCGTTCGGGGTCAAGGGTTCGAGGGGAAGCTTGTTCTAATGTCACCGACTGGGGGCAGTGTCACTGACAAATTGGTTCACGTGCGAGACGAGCACAGTGAGTCAAGCGAGACACTAAGTCCTCGCGAGTTTCAGGGGTCTCAGAGACGATATTGCCAAGGCAAATATGTTCCGCGGAGAAGGGAAACTATGAATAAGTCTTCGCATTGAGAAGACTTATGAGTAGTAGAGGTTTCAGACGATATGCTTGATGTCTTGCAAGCCTACAAGTCCTGAAGTTTGAAATCCAGTGATATTTCACAGGAGAACAAGCTTAGGGCTTGTCCTCGTCAAACAGCTGTCTTATATACACACTAGATACTATATCAAATAGTATTCATGAGGTGGAAGCGAGGCGATCGAACTGGAACACGCAGGAAACGTCTGGTATGTGCGAGGCTACGGAAGGGTCATAAAACACGCAGGAAACTTGAGACATGTCCGGGTAGGCTTATCCAGTTGCCGGTCCAGTCTGAAGTACCGGTTCTTGTGACAGTATATCCAACAGGGTTGGCAGGTGTGAAGACTGAGGGCACAAAGGTGACAGCAGTGGTGATGACGGGGAACACAGAGGTGATGGTGATGGCAGGCGGGACCGGAACGTCAGAGGTGACGATGGGCAAGGGAGAGGCATATGGCAGCAATGGCAGATGAGAGTGAAATGGCTAAGGTGATGATGTGCTGAAGGCTTTCCCACTGCTCCAGGAGCCATGTGCCTTCAGGCTCAAAGGACCGACGATGGTGCTACTCAGTGGCTGCGACTGCAGGCAATGCGTGGCCCTGGGCTGTTGGAAGGGCAGGTGGCATGCATGATTCAGTGGCCAGCCAGACAGCACCCCTCATACTAGTACTGTGCAACACTGCAAGTGCTAGGAAGCCTGCACACCTGAGCCTTCAACAAGCAAAGGAAAAGGAATAAGTACTTGCCAGTGCATCTAGAGGTAAGAGGGCCAAGGCAGAGTGGTGGCAGACAACTCAACCATATCCAAATCTGGCACTTCGAAGCAGCTCAAGACCACGACAGCCACAGACTGCTTTCCAAATTGAGCAACCATATCCAAATCTGGCAGACTAGCACTTTGAAGCAGCTCAAAATGGCTCATGCTGTTTCTGGATGGTTTTGAGCTGCAAGCTGCTAACAGCTTAATTTGGCTCAGATGCAGCTACGACTCAGCTCCAAGTGGTTTCGAGCCAGACCAGTGACAGCACTACACATGCAGGGCCCCCATGGGGCAGGGGTATGGATGCTGTGGTGGGCGATGGCCAGGGGTGGTTCCCAAGGGCTGTTGGTTCGAAACCCGGTCCTCCCCATCCCTAACAAGGTCCTTACAGGGCCTGGCCAGGAATGGTCTGCCGAGATCGGCTAGAGATAAGGGTTATGTAAGACCAGGAACCGGAAATAAAAACCAGCCGACCCACTTGCACCGGGACACCGGTCAGAAGACATGGGACAGGCCACCTGGCACCCTTGGACTGAGGTCCAGGGGTGGTTAGTCTAGTGGACTCAGGGGCAGACCTGCTCCTGTCAATCTAGGCAAGACAAGGACCTAGGACACCTTGGGGATCCAGGCCTACGGGCATAATGAACCAGATGCCTGGGGACGGGAACGGCACCTACCACCTGGACCGTGGCAGGATGGGGTAGTCCCCCTACCCTGGCCGGAGAGACCTAACTCCCTTGTCGGTCCCACATTGAGTAATACAGGTCTGGGGCTTAAGTTGAATCCTGCCACATGTCTAGTGCATGGCGGGCACTCGCAAGAGGGCCCTTGGGTTAGGAATACATGTTCCCGGCGCAGTGGAACACTGATGACTGAACACTGATGACTGAACACTGATGACCCTAGCCCGGCATTAAGACAGCATTAAGACAGCATTAAGACCATGCAATGGGTAGTGTATTTTCCTTAACAAACTAACTAACAATGCAGCCATTAGACTCCATCGCACAACAAACAACAGCCAACTACGAAGAAGACTCGGAGGCAACTGGCTCAACCAACCAGGCCGAGGCACGCCCCTACTGACACCAAACAGCCACAGAGCAAAGACCACCCTGAGGGCACTAGCAAACAGAACGACAGTGAACAGCCCATGCATAGAGGACTTTCCCAATATCCCACCTGGCGCCCCAGACTGGGACGGACATGTTAGAGTAGGAGAGGTAACGGATCAGCACCGAGCAGAAGCAAACGTCACCATATACTGCAGTGGAGTCAAAACCAACAAAAACTGAACTGACAACAAGCAAATCGGTGCAACAGCGGCCGTACTTTATAAGAATGAGAAGACACAGGGACACAAAGAACAAGTAATCGGAATGACAGTGACGGATGAAGGCACACACCTCCGCTCACTAGCGATCGGACTAGAAGTCCTAGCTGACTATCTTGATGCGCAGACGTTGGACACTCCCACATCTGCCCACATCTACCTACCAACACGAGCGGCCTCAGAACTGGCCACCAATTACAAGCCCCACGATGAACAAGCAACAGCCCTACATCATCTGAATCGAATAGGTGAGATCATCAACACCTATCCCGAAACGAACATAATACTGCTCTGGATACCTAGGAACAGCAAACCGACAGGGTACAGAAAGGCTAAACAACTAGCTATGGAAGCCGCGCACACAGCCCACACCGAAGATATCACTGAACCTTTAGCCCTAGATGAACAAAAAAGAAGACACGAAAGGGAAGCAATAGCAGAATGGGGAAGGATCTGGCACAAGTTGCCCCAAAACTCTCTTGCATACCGCACAGCACTCTCCAAACTGCCAAACAGGAAGCCCCACCCCACAGCAGCCGCCCAGAAAAAACCAAGGCAGACCGACATAGGAAACCGCAACAACGAACACAACAGAAACAACAATACAGAACAAAAAGATAAGCTCTCGAGATTATACACGTCCACCTTCTACTGAATCATCACAGGTCACACGTTCATCGGGGAATACACTCAACGCTTCCACCCAAGGCACACACCTGCACAGATTGCGTGCCTATGCGGCGAGCCCCTCCAAACAGTTGAGCACGTGCTCCTGACATGCCCACTCCTCCACGACGCGCGCCGCAGACATCTGTCTGCAAATGGCTGCCCACGAAACCTACCCCAGCTGTTTGACCACCCAGAACGGGCACAGAGCACGCTCCTCTTTCTCAAAGAAACGAAGGCGTGCCTAAAACCGAGGGAAAACTGGGACCCAGGAGGGAGAAGGGAGAACCGGGGAATGCAGAGACACCCCACATAATCATCACAACCGACCACCAAACACTATACTCTACTGCTGTCATACCACCTCAGCGGACAACCCAAGACCCATAAATGCCTAATCACATTACGTCGCATACCATGCCCGTGACCGCCTCTGTATCATGTTTTATGCGCAGCGGAATACAAATTCGGATTTAAAAAAAAAAAAAAAAAAAAAAAAAAAAGCACTACACATGCAAGCACCTGATTCATTTTCTGTTAGTTAGTTTAGGGCTGGTCATTTGAGGACTTGTAGTTTGGTCTAGGGAATAGTGTTATCTTATAAGGCCCCTTATATAGTTCTATTAGGGTCCTTAGAGTCGACCCTAATACTTTTATTAAGGTCCTTAGTATTGCCTTATAGTTTGTTCTATATTTATTAGAGTTAGTCTAATAATGCATTGTCCAGTCTTTGATACTGTGTTAGTGCCTATTGTTGAGCACCTAGAGCCGTCCTAAAGGGTCCTTAGGAAGGCCCTAATACTGTCCTTTATTGCTAAAAGGGTTGCCATTAAGTGGGGCTTGCTGTATGTCGATTGTGCCAAGAATTGCTCGTGCGACAATGTGCATGCAATATTGTGGACACCTCTACTCACCCCTTTTGCTCGTGTGAACAGGGTGACACCATAGAGGCTGGGTTTCCTCTCATAAGGAAGGGTCCTTCAAGGGCCTTCTCCAGAGAATGGTTCATGACACCAACCTACTCTTGTCCAAACATATTCGCCTGCAACCCACACAACTCCTAATCCTCAAACCACATCCACCTCTCCATTTCATCAACTCTTCACACACACACACCATCCACCATCTACTCTTTGCCTTTCCTTTCCTCTCCTAAGAGTCTCTCTTCACTCTACTGAGAAGAGCTCTCCTCCTTCCAGACATACCTTCCTCTCTCTGCATGTTCAAGGTCTATGACGGACTTGAATGCATATAGCTAGTGGAACCAGCCCTAGTCTATCTCATTACAAACTTACCCTAGCTTTTCAACAGACCAAGTCATACTAGGAAGGGTCTATTGGCCATAACCTGTTCAGCATAAAACACTTCGACCGCTGCAGGGATCCTTACTCTTACAACGGGAACCAGCCCATTCATCAGAACACACTTTCTTATCGACTCAATTTTGGGCTTGAGAACTGACATGGCTCATTACTGTGACACAGACAGTAGTTGATTTTGCAGCAGATGGAAAGGAAGTTTGTGTTGTTGTGACAGTGATGCATGAAATGAAAGAAACACTCACTCTTGGGTCAAAAACACTATTGGGCTGCCTCAACACAGCCTATGGGTGCACTTTGAGGGAAAAATAAGAGAGATAGATGGTCAGTCTTAGTTGTAATGTGTGTCATATACATGTGCAGGCTGCCTGAGTCCAGCTTCACCGATTCTTGCTCAAATCTCATGAAAAAGGTGAGGATACATAGCCCTCATTGAGGCAATTCAGGGGATATAAGTTCTATTGAAATACAGGCAGAAATGAGGGAGATTTTTGCCTTGCATGTTGAAGAGGGTTTTGTGCCAAATTTGTGGTTTCAAGCACTGCACCAAGTGTGCTGAAAACAGCAATACCTTGAATTGTATTGATTTCAATAGGTAACAGCAGGGCCCATAACCTAGTGGAGATGAGATGCCCAGGCAATGGGAACACACATGTCAGGAAGGTGGGCTGGTGGGCTGTTGACATGGGACAGAGTGTGATACAGTTTATGCAACCTAGACTGTGTCTTGGCCCAGAAGGCATTGTACCCGACTAGCAGTCCCAAACCCACCACACCGACTCCTAAACTAGATGCTTTCCCTGGATTCTTGGCAGCCCAATCCTTCACATCGTCGAAAAAGCTCCCCAGAGGAGGAGGGGGCAGCGGAGGGACTTCGATGAGCACCGGTAATCGTATCTCTGGTGACTTGCACTTTTCTCTTGCTGTCGTCTTGGCTGCGGCATTGTGGCAGTCTCCAACTGAGGTGGTGGGGAGGCAAGAGGGAAGGCAGTGTGCAGTGTGTCTCCTTAGATGGTGGTGTGTCCTGGCATGCTGGCGTGGCGAACTCCTGGTGTTGGTAACTGTGCTTATTTCTCTGAGGAGGAGGCGTCTTCGGTTTCCGGTACATTTTGGTGTTCATCTGTAAGTTCTGCATGAACTTCTTTAACTGGGCAAGGCGGCATGGCAGTGGGTGGCGAAAACGAAAGGACAGCGGAGTCGGAAGGTGGAGGCAGTGTCAGAGAGTTGAAATATTGTGAAGCAGGCATGGTCGATGAGCATGGGTTTGTAGACGAAGGCGTAGGCAACAATAATGAACAGCAGGTGGCAGGGCAAGGGTTGGCAACGTGATTGAAGGCGACATGGGGCCAGGAGGTGCAGAGGGTGCTGAGACAGTGGTGGCAGAGAGGAGGGCTGAGGCAGTGGACAGCGGTGAAGCCAAGGTGGCTTGGGCTGAGGTGGTGGCTGTGGCAGCTGGTGATGCTAGCGATACAGTGGATGGGGCTGAGGTGGGGACGATGAGGCTAAGACAGAGATGGCGGCTGGTGCTCCTGAAGTGACGGTCATTGGAACAGCTGGTGCCAAGGCTGGGGTGGCAGGGCTGGTGCTGGTGTTACATGGACGACAGTGCTGACACTGTTGCTGGTGATGGTGCTGAAGTGAAGATGGTGGGCGAGGCCATGATGGAGGATGCTGGTGCCACGTCGCACGAGTCAAGGAGAATAACATTGCACATGCCATGTGCAATGTTATTCTCCATGTGCCACATGGTAAAAGGGGTCTTACGTGGCAGTGTCCGGCAGCTGGGGCCTGCTGGGCTTGATGTCTTTAAACCCTATCGTTGTCAGAGCGTACATCAGCAAAATCACAAGAAAATTTATGATTTTTTTGACTTTTTAGCTTTATTGGGAGTATTTCTAAAGTTGAAAGTTCATAAAGTAGTAAAGCACCATTCAAGCCTCCATAAAGCCAGAAATGGTAGTAAAGTTTGTAAAGTCTGTTAAAGTCCCTGATATGTCCCAAACCAACATTGGACAGAGAGGGCTCTTAACTTTAGCAATAACATTTTTTCATGCATTAGAGTGGAAATTGGTTGATAGCCCTAAGGCTGGCTGATGTGACTTTCCAACTTTTGAGAATTTGCAGAACTTATGCAGCTTTCTCAACTTTCTTGGCTATATAGTTGATATTTGGGTCACAACTTTCTAGAATTAGGGTCAGTCCAAGCAACCACATCAGGAAAAAACGAAAATGCTATGTAGCGCTATATAGCTACCATAGTGTCTGTAGCAACTTTACAACCATCGAGGTTTCATGCCTACATAGCAACCACCAAACTCTATATAGCCGCCGCCAGAGTTATACAGAGCACCATTGACTACGTTTCTTTTACCAATGCTACATAAATCATACAATGTTACATCGACAACATAAATATACGGTTCTCCCCATAGTCAACCATAGTCAGGAGTGCTACAGAAGCCTATGTAGCCAACCACACGCCTATGTTCTACCAATTGCAACATTGTTATGATAAACAACTCAGGCACTTGCATTCGCAAAAATGTCAGGAAACAATGTATATTTCACACATCAATGCTAACTAATATTTTTAAACTACTCGATGTCTTCATCGTCGCTCCAGTCAACGCCATTCTGATGTTCTTCGATTGCCTTCTTGACGGCATCCTCAGACAGTGAGTTCTGGTGTGAGCGTGACCCTTCTTCAGCATCAAACTTTCCGTAGACACTGTCAAGTTATTAGCACAGTTCATTTGAAGGCAATGGATACAGACCAGCCACCAGTGAATATTGCCTTCTGCAACGCCGGCAGGATACCAAGGTCCTTCGTAGCTTGGTCGAAACTTTGGAGCATCTCATGTGCGTCCTTGAAAACATGCTTGTAGTCTGCCACTGTGAAGGTGACAGGGCTGTATGACCCGGTTCTCCATTCATCGAGGGCGCATTCCATCTATAAGTTCAATAAATATGGCTTAGCAAGGGCAACATTTGGAAATTTCACCACAGACAATGTGAGCGCAATGGCAACCAGTGGGAACGGATCATATCGATCATGGAATATAATGGCGTCAGGCTTGCTTTTTGATGAATTTCGGAACCAGACTTTGTTGATTATGTCTTGGATTGCATGGCTCTTGAAAAAACCACTCCGCCCTGTTGTTTGCTGTGGGAAACCCTGGTCAACAGCGCAACATGAAATGTTAGTACACTGACTGGCAACGTACCCAATAAATGTAGGTGAAATCACGCTTGAGCTCGGCCACTCGAGTGCATTGGTTGGCAATGACGGTTGGATTGTATGTGTGTTGGAAGTTGAAAATGTTGGCCACCGCATCTTTGGCCTTGGTCTTGACATCACCGCGAAGATGGCCGGATCGCGCCGTGATCTATGTGGCCCACGTATAATCTAAACAAATAGAATGTATATATTCACTCACTATGTGCAGATGATTCACATTGGGAACCATGTCGACGTCCTTCTCCATGCATCCTGCCTTCCATGCAGCCTTGGCCCAGTTTGTTTCAGTGACCATGTCGGGATAGCTATTCATCGTGCTGAGGTCAGCACGATAGTGAGTAATCGCAGCACTGATGACATCCTGGATGTCCGCTCCAAAGTCCTTGGCCTTTGGGCGCCCATCAACTGAGTGTACCCGCCTGACTTTGTGTGCAGGGCCAGGGTCCAAGTCTGACAAATGGACTGAGGGGTTGGAGTTTGGGCATTGGCAGGGGAAGACAACAGAGCTAGTGCGTCTGCGTTGAGAGGCGACAGAGCTAGTGCGTCCGCGTTGAGAGGCAACAGAACTAGTGCGTCTGCATTGAGAGGCTACAGAACTGGTGTGTCCGCGTCGGGAGACAGCAGAACTGGTGTGTCCGCGTTGAGAGCCAGACCTGGTGCGTCCACGTTGGGAGATAACAAAATTTGAGTGTCGGCGTTTTCGGGATGTCGCTTCCTCTGGATCGCCATGTTCTGGAGAAGGAGAACTGTGGGGCCTCCTCGAATATGTGTGTCGTATGCGTGGCCAGGGTATTACCTGTTCTGGCTCGTCTCCTGAAGAAATGGGGGATGAGCCATTGGCATCCTCCTTGTCATATCCACCCTGGTCAGTATAGGTTTCAAGGGAGTCGTCACGTTCAGTAGGGTATACACCCTGGTCAGTATCACTTTCGTCACGTTCGATAGGGTCCTCTGCACTTTCACTCCTTGACGTTTGCCCAGCAACCTGCACCTCTGGATGGCGGCGGGGTGAACGTCTCACCACAACCGCCATTGGAGGTGGCGGTATCACCGAGTTGCGCAAACTCAGATGTGGGCGGTTGGACCCATAAAAATGTATCTGCAAACATGAATACCTGTGCAATGTAAACAAGTTTTGTACATACTGAGTCATCCTCTTCAACAGGGGGACGAGAGCATTCAGTGGGTTTTGGAGTTGGAGCTGGACATCTGGTGAATGTCAAGAAAACAGGATATCCAAATCACTTACCGACGTTCTCCCGCTGCAGCTCCTTCTGCTTCCTCTTCGCTGCATTCATGGCTTTCTTTGTTGCCTTCTTAGCCTTGGCTGTCTTGCGGGCCTCCTCTTCGTCAACTACAATACATGAGCTGGTGTCATATCATGATGAGAGGAGAATCTACTTACTCAAGACCTGCACTTTGGTTGTGGGGCGGCGTGAACGAGTTATACATTGATCCATAAAGCCGGGTGAAAGGGTTGTGATGATGGTTACAATACAAGGTTCGCGTGTTGTTTTTTTTTACCTCGTGCCTGGCCATGCATCGCGTACGTCAAATGTCAACATCCTGTCACATGGTTGCATAACGGATTCTGTGGAGTGCGGAAATGGAAAAAAGGAAACTTGAAGCTCCCAGTGCACACTGGCAGTCATTCCATATCAGTACAATACATGACACGCCAGAGATGCCTTCTATGTAAGAAGGCCTTCAAAACAACACGGTCTCTCAGGCTCCATCTTTCATGGCTGGAGAAATGCAGCATGGCATGGCAACAACTCACCGACGACAACCTGCCCCACCAGGATGCTTACATAGATGCCACGCTGTTCAGTCGCAGCATTTTCTTTGACCCAGAACACAATGATCACCATCAGCCATCCTCTGTGTATCACCCACTAGAAACCTCCCTTGAGCAAAATGAGCCATCGGCAAAAAGGGCTCACACAGAAACTCAGTCGACGGCTGATGAATGCCGCGCAGGGCGCTATGTAGAGCCATATCCAGCCATGGTCGCTGAGAATTTAGGAACAGCTCTCACCCCATTACAGGAGCGAGGTGAGGTGCTACAGAAATCAGGGTTGCCTCCATGGGCACCATTTGAAGATATGGACGAATGGGAGCTTGTCAATTGGCTCATAAACCAAGTCAACAAGACTGGAACAGACGAATTTCTGAAGCTGGGATTGGTAAGTCCAACTACGCACTTGGTGACTCAGTCCTAACATAAAATATACATAGACAATGAAATGCTTCCAACTCGTGTACAAAAGTGCATACTCCTTTTTCAAAAAAATCGATACACTTCTGGCAGGGTCTCTGTGGCACACAGAGACCTTCAGCTTCACTGAGGATCTACTGGATGAGAATGGAGAGCCAACACAAGATCATTTTGAATTGTGGTATCAAAATTCTCTACAATGCGTTGAAGAGCTTATATCAAACCCAATGTTCGAAAAATATATATCCTATGTCCCGGAGCGCATCTATGAGGACAGCACAGGGAACACGCGTGTGTTAGGATTCTTGTGTCTCCTCATTCTCAGCTGCTTACCTATGCTCTGGTGACTCATTTGTGATTACTCATCTGGCTTAGTGATCGCTTATTGATCTGCTTACTGATTGGTTGGTAATGGCTTACTCACTACTTACTGATTGATGACAGATACTAGGAAGGAATGACTCACGCGTGAGTCATTTCTGACATTCTCGAACTGCGCCCTATGTATTTGGATACTACTGGTTCTCAGCTATGTGCACCTTGAGTTTCGTACGAATCGGATCAGGAGTTATGGAGATATCGTATAAATAGTCTGTGGTACTATGAAGTCGAGCCTTACGCTCGACTTACTCTTTTCATAACAAGAACCATTCATCTTGTTAAAACTCTCTGCACAGTCTATAGGAGAACTCCAAGTGGAAGAGGCCCCTCTCTTCTCTTACATCTATTCTTCCTGAGATAATATCAAAGGGATTGAAGTTTAGTGCTTGAACTAAATCAAGCAACTCTTCCACTAAGAGTCAGCGATAACATCAATCTGATCTTAACATGATGGCCATAGGGTTTGCTTCATGAAAGTCTTTCATGAGGTTGGGGGCATGTAGATTCGTGGCTGGCTCCCAAGAGTCATGAGCAGAGGAGTATCCTTTCCAACAGACATAATACTGCAGCTGTTTCTTCTTCCCAACATGCCTGGACCCCAGAACATTTTCAAGTTCCCACTCCTCTTCATCATTTACAACATCTGGTGGCGGTTCTTCATAATTTGTGCCATACTCCTCCATCTCCTGATATGGATGTAAGAGGTTAGCATGAAAGATGCCATGCACCTTCCATCTGTCTGGTAATTTCAATTTGTATGCTACCGGGCTTATCACTTCTTTGATTTTGAATGGTCCTAGTCTTTTTGAGGCTAGTTTGGCCATGGGCTGGAACATTTTGATGTTCTTTCCTTCTAACCATACTTTATCCCCTTCTTTATAAGATTTAAATCCTATCTTTCTTTTTAGCAGCCTATGTCCCAACAGGATAGCCTTCTGGGCATCCTGTCTTGCCTTTTGTAATGATTCCTTTCTTTCTTTGAGTTTTGGGAAGTTGCCTACTCTAGTTGGTTGATAAGCCTTTGGAAGAAATCCCATCCACAACTCGTAAGGTGTCTGTTGCGTAGCACTGGAGGTATGTGAGTTTATAATGTATTGAGTTATTGGTAACAAGTCTGCCCAATTGTCCTGTTGGAAATTGCAATATATCCGCAGTATAGTTTCCACCATTTGATTGGTTCTTTCGGATTGCCCATCAGTCTGGGGATGATACGCTGTGCTCATGTTCCTGTCTATTTTGAGTTGCCAACAAATTTCTTGGGCAAGTTTTGACGTAAAATGGGTGTCTCTATCCGAAATGATCTTATCTGGTAAGCCCACAAATGGGAAGACTCTTTCATGATAGATCTTGGCTAGGTCTTCCGTTCCCATAGTCTCTTTAAAAGGGAGAAGTATGACCACTTTGGTACAGTCATGATCAGTTATAGTGAGTATGGAGTCATATCCTTTGGACGGTGGTAACTTGGTGATAAAATCCATGGCTATAGTTTGGAAAGGAGTTGCTTCTGTTTCCAGCATTATTGGATATATTGGTGGCTCATTACATCTTGTGATGGTTTTATTTGATTGACACGTTGCACATCCTTTTGTTGAGATTATCATTGATTTGGTGTGTTACCACTACCCTGTCATGAACCATTCTCCGGAGAGGGCCCTTGAAGGACCCTTCCTTATAGGAGGAAACCCAGCCTCTATGGTGTCACCCTGTTCACACGAGCAAAAGGGGTGAGTAGAGGTGTCCACAATATCGCGCACGCATTGTTGCGCGAGTGATTCTCGGCACAATCGACATACAGCAAGCCCCACTTAAAGGCAACCCTTCTAGCAACAAAAACAGCATTAGGGCCTTCCTAAGGACCCTTTGGAACGACCCTAGGAACTCTACAATAGGTACTAACCTGGTATCAAAGGCCCTACAACGCGTTATTAGACCAACTCTAATAACTATAGAACGAACTATAAGGCAACACTAAGGACCTTAATAGAAGTATTAGGGTCGACTCTAAGGACCCTAATAGAACTATATAAGGGCCTTATAAGATGTCACTATTCCCTAACCAAACTACAAGTCCTCAAATGACCAGCCCTAAACTAACTAACAGGAAATGAATCAGGTGCTTGCACGTGCACTAAAGCAGTGAACACGAGGACAATGGAAGCTCTTACTCATCAAGAAGAGTCTTCTTACTCAGCAGCTTACTGAGCATGACTGAACATGCTCAGTAAGCATCCTCCGACTTCTTACTCATCACTCTATTGTGCTTGATAACAAGGTTATGACTTGTTCCCTATTTAGCAGTTCTCTTGTAGTATATAAGCGCTCAATAAAGTAGCGGACAGTCCTCAGACTGTCCATTTGTTTACGGCACTCTCCATCCCTGGGATACTCCTTTAAGGACCGTCCCCTTGTGACTATCCTGGCCTCTTCCCTGCATGACTGTTCTACTCTCACAGTAACAATACCTCTCTGGTACTTGTTACTACTCTGGACTCTACTCCTTGCCCACGTGGTCTTGGACGTCTATCGACTCGTCTTCGAGCTTATCCCTCGCTCTTGAACTGGATAGTTCAACAGTGAGTCTTGACATACCCTGGGACGTTGTGATGTAATCACAGCTCAGACGCGTTGACGCGTCGGTTACACGGACCAGGCATCTCCGGCTCAGCTCATACAGTGACCCAAAAAACTGTTCAAATGTTTTGTACATTTTCATTGTATTAACCATATCTAGAGAACCACTGCAGCTGATAACATGTTAGTGGGCTTGTTTTAAAGCTCTACATCATAGCTTTGTAATACAATACTATATATACTATGAACATAATTATGTAAGAAGATATAAGGTATTTCTTCCAGTGTATCCATTTGAACAGTTTTTTTGCCTTGGTATCTAAATAGGGTATATGCCAAACATCAGTAGTTTGTGTATCCTCCATTTGCTTTGAACACCTCTTCCACCCTCCTAGGCATACATTCTATCAAATTCTGCACAACAGTATGATCAATGGCCTCCCATTCCAGCTGTGTGCACTCCCAAAGTTCATTGATTCCCTTAGGGGGTGTTGGATAAGCTGCAAGCTTCTTTTTGAGATGAGCCCAAAGATGCTCAATAGGAATGAGGTCTGGGGATTGAGCTGGCCAGTCCATGACCTGAATTCTGTGGTCTTGGAACCAAGATGTGGCAAGCCTGCTCTTGTGGATAGAGGCATTGTCCTGTTGAAAGAGGGTATCTTTGCATTTTATCTTGAACTACTTGATAGATGCAAGTAGTTCATCCTCCAAAATGCTGCAATAAAGTTCAGCATCCATCCTTCCATCAATCTTTGCTGCATGCCCAACTCCTTCCCAAGACATGCAGCCCCACAACATCAAGGAACCTCCTGCATGTTTGACTGTTGGCTGAACAAGGCATTCAGAAAGGTGCTCTCCTCTTTTTTTCCAAGCCCATTTCTTGCCATCTGAGCCCATACAATTGATTTTGGTCTCATCTGACCAAATTACCCTCCTTGAGTCCTCCACAGTCCAGTATAGGTACTTTTCTGCAAAGTCCTTTCTGGCCCTATAGTGACTTGGTTTAAGGTAAGGCCTCTTCTTCTTTGTAACTGCCTTCAAGCCTGCCTTGTTAAAGTAGTTTCAAATGGTCTGATTGGAGATAGTGGACTCTTTGATGATCTCCAACCTTCTAGCAACCTGAGGAGCAGTATCTGCTTCTCCAGAGCTAAGAAGGTGTGTGGCAAAGCAGATGTCAAGGTCAGAGAGCTTGGAAGGACAACCTCCAGAGGACTTTGGAAGGTCAGGAAGGTATTTCTGGAAAATGTTGGTGATTGAAGCCAATGCTTCTGTGTGCTGCCTTGGCAATGTTACTAACTGAATGGTTGGCCTGGAGAAGGGAGATGATGTAGTTGACTTCATGAGGAAGAAGAGACTTCATGATGTTGTTGGTGAAGAAGAAGCAGCTTTTTTGGCTTATTTGCACATGGTTTGAGTTTATTATAGGTCACATGACCTCCATGTTCAATTTTAGCCCTCTGGGGAAAGAATATGAATCTCAATCTGAGAAATAATGAATTCACTAATCAAGGCCAAAAAACTGTTCAAATGGGTACACCAGCAAACATACCTTATATCTTCCCAAATAATTATGGTTATGCTGTATAAAGTATACCATTACAAAGCTATGATGTAGAGCTTGAAAACAACCTAGTTACATATTATTATCTGCAGTGGTTCTCTAGATATGGTTAATACAATGAAAATGTACAAAACATTTGAACAGTTTTTTGGGTCACTGTATGCTGAGATCTGCGTTACTTACAATGATAAGTTAATTGATGACAATCGGTAGCTACTAACGACTGATCCTTGTATGATCTTTGTTTCTTATTGATGGTAGCTACCTGCAGTGTACTTAGAGACGCTCTGGAGTACTTAAGAGCGTTGTATTTCAATAGATCACTTCAGTCTTGTCTTACACAATACTGAAGTGAGTACTTACTGTTTCCTATCTTATCTCTCGCATCTAATCACGCGTTGTAGATATCTTTTGATAGGTATTACTGAATTATAGTCTTGTCTTACACAATACTGAGATATCTTTTGATAGATCTTAAGGATCTTATTCGCTCTTATCATAACCTGCGCCCATCTGCTTCAACACCTTTGACATAATTTTGGATCACTTGTATTTGATTGGGCCACCAATAATCTCTTCTTATCGCAGTATAGGTTTTGCGCAACCCCGGATGTCCTGCTGTTGGTCCATCATGATACTCTCAAAGGATTGCCTGGTATGCTTCCATGCCTCCTATCACTACTAAGGCTGTATCCTTCCTCCATTGTCCATTGACTATTTTGAGTTCATAGTTGTCCTTCCATCATTTTAGGAGTCTTGCTCCTTCTCTCTTTTTTGGTCAAGCTTGGTCCTTTCTTCCATGGCCGTAACTTCTAGAACCTGAACGAACAGCTCATTGTTATGAACCAAGGCCAAGTCCTGGCCGAGGATTGTCCTATTTTACTCAAGAAAGACCTCTCTCACTTTACATTGCCGACTCCCTTCCATTTTCTGGGCTATCCCTCCTGTGGTACAAGACATTGCTATTGCAAAGGCACTATAACACGACCAGGCACCCGTTTCCTAATCGGGTAATCATCACGTGGCAGCCACATGGCCACCCAGCCACCATGGACCCGAAACAGCGGCACAAACTCTTAGAAACTGTTGCATAAATCATCTGATGTCATCAAGGCTCCAGTGACATCATAGCTGACTGAGCAACTCCACAGTGACCTCATAGGCTCACTAAGCGCCCCACAGTGACATCATAATGATGTCATCGCTCCACAATGATCAGTAATGTGCTCAGTAAGCCTGAAACTTGACACAAGCGAGTTTATGCCTCTGTAGTCCTATTGGATGGTACCAAAGAGTCTAGAATAGTCCCAGTGCTTTGTAATCGACCCTGTATACTGTATATAAGCCCCAATGAAGCATGGCAGTCGTCAGACTGTCCATTTGTGATACTCTCATACTCCTGGGTACTCCCCTGCAACTGCTCAGTTTAAAGACTTCCCTCGCCTCCAAGGTACTCCTCAACGACTGCCTTGTCTAAAGCCCCTTCGCTGCACTGGCCTCTGCTCTTCGCCTCTGCCTCTTGCAACACTTACCAGTCCCCATCTGGTACCTCCTCGTCGTTTGGCTTGTCCTCTTGTTCAACGCCGCCTTCGCCACGTATCATCTGTTCCGACCCTTGCCCACCTGCTCCTGAGTCCTTAGTGATCAGCAGTATGTGTCTTGACACTCATCTGGTAAGGTGGTGACCTCTTCCTTTTCTGGGACATCTGATTTGTAGTTGGGTCTTCGTGATAGCCTGTCTGCTCTATTTCTTTTTCCTGGTTGATGTTGCAGTTCTAGGTTGTACTGTGCCACTATGGGGAGATATCTTGCTACTCAGTCCCTCAGCTTTTGAGGTTCTTGATAGTACATCAGGTTCTTGTGATCTGTCACCGACTGGGGGCGGTGTCGCTGACAAATCGTTTCACGCGCGAGACGTGCGTACTGAGTTCGAGCGAGACGACGAGTTCTCGTGAGAGTCGGGGATCTCGGTGACAACACAGCAGAGGCTAGTGTGTACCACGGAGAGGAAATACGATAGAAAAGTCTTCGCGTTTGAAGACTTTGAGATTAGAGAGGATTTCTGAGTCGATTGCTTGATTCCCTGCAAGCCTACAGTCCCGAAGCTAGAATCCAGTGATATTCACAAGAGAACAAGCTTAGGGCTTGTTCTCTACTACTGACAGGTTTATATAGACGGCTATGTCCTATATCAAATAGTAGACATGAGGTAGCAACGAGACGATCGAGACTGGAACACGCTGGAAAGTAGTGGTACATGCAAGGCTCAATGAGTCATACAAACGCGCGGGAATCGTGAGGCTGTCCGGGTTGGCTTGTCCGGTTGCCGGTTCAGTCCGAAGGACCGGTATCTGTGACATCACCCCCTTGTTAACCTCTAAGCAACATAGGGGATAATGGTAGAGTGACAATGGTGGGTATGGAAATGGATTTGGTCGCGAGGGACTCGACATATTTTCTCAGGTCTGCATCGTCGATGGGGGTTTCTGCAATAGTCGGATATGTGCCCTTGGCGGTTGCAGAGAATGCAGATGGTGATCTTGGAGCATTCAAAGGTGTCGTGCCCTCCGTCTTTGCACCAAGCGCATCTGTCGGAGAGTCGGGGGGAGAACTGATACCATGGATCAAGGAGAGCTTGTTTAGCGTCCTGGTGTTCTTGTTCGGTGAGCTGTGGCATAGTTCCGAATAGGACGCGTGGTTCGAGTCGTGCTTTGGCATTAGCTTTAGCCAATTTGACTTCCGAATCTCTTACTTCCCACATCATGTTGTGGTATCTTTCTCGAGCGGTGATGAGGGAGTTTGCCATCTGTTGTGTTTTCTTTATGGCAAATCGATAGCGACGTACTTCGGCCTCTAGCGACAGGTCCTGTTCGAACCTGAGTGCCTCATCTATCGCTTTGGTGTGTCTGAGGCCTTCTTTGAACAAGAAGGCATCTTTTTGCGTAAGGAGGGGATGAGGGTAGGGATCAGCTCGAGCTCGGATAGGAATGCGATGAGTGGGGCATCCAGGGCCGTAGGTGGCTAAGAGAGAGGGAAAGCCGTGTGCAAGATCAGGGAGGACGAAGCGAGGGGGAAGCGTGTCTTCCTCATTTCCTGGGTCTGGAATCAGTAACTCTAGCCCTAGATCTCCTTCTTCCCATCCTTCTCCAAGTTCCTCTAGTTCTGAAGGTTGTGTGTGGTTGATGGTTGGCTCGTAGACAGGAGGTGGTGTTCTTTCGAGGTTTATTGGGGCGAAGTTCTCGTTTAGTACGATTACGTTTTCGACTTGTTGGATGGTGGGTGTAGTGATGCGCGGGGGAATTGGGATAGGGTCGGGTGAAGGGGTGCGAACGTGATAGGATGGGCTGCGGGTCCTAATGGGTGTGTTGGTCCCTCTAGTGGGGGATTGATTGCCGAAGGCACGTAGTATTGTGGTGAGGGAGTCGTCTTCCCACAGTTCGCGTGCTTGGACAATCATAGCGGCATGTTGTGCAGCGCGTCGGATGAGTAGTCTGGTGTTGATAGTGGCTGCTGTCGAGGGGGACGGTTCTCTGGACAGCGGTAGATGGATGAGCGTAGGAGAGTATGGAGGGGTTGGTACGAGAGTGGCAGTGGAAGCGGTAGGGGAGTTCTGGGTGGATGACATGTTGTTATGTTCGGGGGTGAAGCGGTAGGGAATGGTCATTCATGAATGGTGTCTTTATATCTTAGGTCGTCCAGCTGAAGCGGAGTAGTATTCTTTTAGGAGTTCTGGGGCGTTGAGATCGTAGTGGTTAACCCATGAGTCATCTGATGCAGGGTATCCTTTCCAATGCACAAGGTATTGGAGCTTACGTGTTCGTCCGAACCTTCTTGTGTCTAGAATCGCTTCAATTTCATATTCTTCCTCATTTTCGACGGTCGGTGGAGGTCGTGTAAACGGTGTGCCATATTCCTCTGTTTCCTTGTAAGGGAGAAGTAGGTTGACGTGAAAGACGTCATGTATCTTCATTGATGGCAGAAGTTGTAATTGATACGCAACTTTGGAAATTCTTTTTGTGATAGGGAATGGGCTGTATCTTTTGGGCATTAGTTTGCGTGTTCCTCGTGTTTTGAGGTTCTTTGCTTCTAGCCATACAAGGGTTCCCTCTTCCATTTCTTTGATGTCAGGGTTTTAGGGGATGTTGTTTACGTTCAAGGAGTTGTTGGGCGTCTTGTCTTGCTTCTTCTAGTTGTTTTAGGTGATCGGTGGATGAGGGTACGTTATTGTCTTCTAGACTGATGTTAATCTGGGGTCTGAATCCCATGAGGAGTTCGTGTGGTGATCTTCGTGATGTTTCATGTTTCCATGAGTTGTGTGCGTATTCTGCCAAAGGGAGCATTTTCGCCCAGGAATGTGGGTGAGTTGTGGTCCAGGGTCTTAGGTATTGTTCTAGCCATGCGTTCATCCATTCTGTCTGTCCATCGGTTTGGGGGTGGAACACGGTGGACATGTTTTGTTTGATGCCTAGATTTTTGCATATGGCTTTAGAGAAGTTTGATGCAAATCAAGGGTCTCTGTTGGAGATGATTCTTTTGGGAACGCTGAACCAAGGCACTGAGGTGTTTCAGATACTCATGTGCAACGCCTGTTCCATCGATCGTTTTGTTGCATGGGATGAATTTTGTTGCTTTAGAGCATCCTTGATCGACTATGGTGAGGACGCTGTCAAACCCTTCTGATTTTGGTAGGTCCGTGATAAGGTCCATTGATACGTATTGAAAGGGGCCTTGTTCAACGTGTGTGTCGAGTGGAAAGGTCGTGGCTTTCTTTCTGGGTATATTGGTTTTGGACTCTTGGCATTTGGCGCAACCTTTGACGTATTGTTCTACAAATTGTCGTAGTCTAGGTCCTTCGTAATGTTGTTTGACTAAGTCCCAGGTGTTAGCTATTCCTGGGTGTCCTGCGAAGGGAGTGTCATGGAATTGTCTTAGAATTTCTCGTCGTTTGTCACGGCTTGTCTGGTAGGTAGGTTTTTTTTGCGAATATTTCTGGTGGTAGTAGAGTGGTTTTTTGTTCTCCTACCCCCTTGTTAAGGTCTTTGCGACGAGAGAGTGCATTGGCGATAGTGTGTGTATGTCCAGGGACGTGTTCCAGGGTAATGTTAAAGTCTTGCATGTATTGCATCCATCTGGCTTGTCGTCCTGTTAATTTTTGTGGTTCTTTAAAGTAAGTGAGATTTTTGTGGTCTGTTCTTATTCTGACTGGTTTGTCGGCTCCCAGGAAGAATGATCGTCCGCTTTTTAGTCCAAAAATTACTGCTGCTAGTTCTTTATCATGAGCATCGTAATTTCTCTCTGCATCCAATAGCGTTCTTGAATAGTATGCGATTGGGTGAAAGCCATCTTCATATTCTTGGGATATAACTGCTCCTATGGCGAATCCTGATGCATCGGTGTCTAAAATGAATTGTTTCGTCCAATTTGGGGTGCGGAGTACTGGGTAGGATACACAAGTTTCCTTTAGGATTTGAAAGGCCTGGTCTTCTTTTGTCGTCCATTCCCACTGTCTGTTCTTCTTTGTTAAGTCATTCAGTGGTCTCGCTTTTATGGAAAAGTTGGGTATAAAATTTCGATAAAAGTTACAGAATCCCAGGAAGCTTCTGACTTCTTTTAGTGTGGATGGAGTTGGCCAATCTTTAATTCCTTTGACTTTGACGGGGTCCATTGTTATCTTTCCTTCTCCTATGATTACTCCGAGGTATTCTACCTTTTTCTTGTGAAATTGACACTTTTCTGGTTTAAGATAGAGATCGTGTTGTTTCAGTTTGGACAGTATGTGGTTGACCTTGAGTGTGTGTTCCGCTTCATCATTTTGTGTGGCAATGATGATGTCATCCATGTAGATTTTCAACCATCCTTGTGCTAGTTCTTCTTGAAAAATATCGTCCATCATGGTTTGAAAGGTGGCTGGAGAGTTCATTAGTCCGAAGAACATTACTGTGGGTTCAAACAGTCCGTCGCTAGTCTTGAAGGCTGCTTTCCATTCATCTCCTTCTTTGATTCGGATATTGTTGTAGCCCCATCTGACATCAAATTTAGTAAAAAGCTCCTTTCCTGCTAGAGCGTGAATAAGTTCCGGGATTAAGGGCAGTGGATATATGTTAGGTATTGTCCATTTATTTAGATTTCTATAATCTTGTACCGGTCAGAATTTTCCATCCTTCTTTTTTATAAGGAAGAATCCACTAGCGTATGGTGAGTTGGATCTTCTTATTCGTTTAAGCTGCAGGTTCTGTTCAAGGAATTTTCCTTGTTCTTCTTTTTCTTTTGGCGAGAGGGGATATACTCTGCAGTTAATTGTTGTAGGGGCATCTGATTTTAGGTCAATGGCGTGGTCCCATTTTCTTGGTCCGGGAAATCTTTCCGATTCTTGTTCCATGAATACTTGTCCATATTGATGGTATTGAAGGGGGACTATTTCTTGCCAAGTTTGTGTTTTGCCTTGCATCTGTGATTCTGCTAGTTGTTGCGCTATGGTGGTTTTGCGTACTTGGGTTTGTAGCCATAGTTTGTCGCCTTCTTCCCAATCTGTTAATGCCTTGATCCATGCTGGTACTTCTTGGTTTCCTTTGAGGGTGACTCTTCCCATAATGGTTCCCTTGGACCAATTTATTCTCGGGTTTGTCGATTCTAGGAATGGGTATCCCAGGATGATATCGTCTTGTCCTATGTCTGCAACTAGAAATTGGTGTATATGTTTTTGCCCTAGCAACTTTAACTCTAGTTGAACGGTTTGGGTAACTTTCCCTGAACGATTTAGCGTTCCATCGACATTTTTGACGTTTCTGGTTGGAATTAGCTTTCTGGTTTGTAGGTGTAATTCCTTCGTCAGCCTAGGGGATATGAAGCATTCGGTAGCCCCACTGTCTATCAGGGCTTTTCTTTCGGCTTTGTTCGATCCAATGTAAATAGTAGTTGTCACTGATATTGACTTTCTCTGAGATTTGTACATGGGATCGATACCTAAAGCTCGAGCAATCGCCGTTATGCTCAAGCGTCCGAAAAATCCTCTTCTTTGTCCTCATTATCTCCCATCAATGCTTTGATGAAAGCCTCTCTTTCCTCTACAGAAAGCGCCTTTGCTGCCTTTGCTGCCTTCGCGACTTTGTCGATAGTGTTTTCCTCGACTATTTCTACAGTGGAGGATTCGGATGTGATGGTGGTCGTGTCGGCGGCGCGTGCGCGAGTTATTTCGCGTTTTGGCTTCGTAGGGCAGTCACGAGCCAGGTGTCCTCGGAGAGAGCAGTGGAAACATCTCCCCTCCTCTTGATGTTTCTGTTTCTTGGCTTCGGTGACTGCTTGGCGAGTGGCGCCTGCGCTGGTGTCCATCGCGTTTGGATCGCGCGGTGGGAGTCGCGGTCACGCGGGTGTGGCATTGTTTTGATTGTTCCCGCGGTTGGCCCAGGCTGAATTGGCTAGTCGTCCCCAAGGTCTATTATTTTGAGGTTGGTTGAAATTGTGTCCGCGTGTACTGGAGTGGTCGGATAAGATTGCGCATTTGCGCATCCAAACTCTATGGTGTTTCTGTGCTGCTACAACCCAATCTGTGAACGAGGTGGGATCCTCAAGGTCGAGGCAAGACTCAACCAGGGATCGTGGGAGTCCCCATGCGAACAATCGCATGACCGTTGGTTCATCGACATCGAGTCCTGCACGTCTTGCCAGCAGTTGAAATTCGGATACGTAGTCGTCCAGAAGTCCATCTTTCATTTTCAATTCTTTGAGTTTGTCTTGGGCCTTCTCGCGTTCTGCGTAGTCAGTAAACGCGCTGCCGGAATTGTTGTCGGAGCGCCTCCCATGCGGTAAGCCCGAGCGGGATGTTGGTGGGGTCCTCCTGTGCGTCTTCAAGCCACTGGTCCATGGCTTCAAGCCACCCTTCGACCTTGGGTCCTTTCATTAGTGACAGAAAATATGCACATTTCTTGATGGGGTCTCTGGCAATTTTACTATCGTGGTTCATAGACATGAACCTATTGAACGCGACTAAGAAGGCGTGCATTCGCGCGCGGTCACCATTGAAAAACTCGGGAGGGATTCCCTCGAGTTTTCCGTTGTCGGGTCCTCATGCGTCGCGTTCGCGGTCGGTGCGTCCAGCGAAGTCGTCGGGGTCGGGGTCTGGGCTTGGGGGTCGATTTCCACGTCCTCCGAATCCTGCAAACGAGGGGCAGAAGGGCGCTCGTGTTGTTCCGGATGATGCGGGTTGGGGTCTGGCTGACTCGGGTTCAGTATTGGCGGCGAAGATATTCGTTGTAGTCGTGGGCTCTAGGTTCATTGGGTCATCGGCATGGTGGGAGGGGTCCGGGCGTCGGTGCACAGGCTCGGGGCTTTCGAGCTCGGGATGGGTTCTCCAGAGTTTATTAGTGTAGTGAGGTTAATACCTCTGAGAGGGCTTAGTGCGAAGCCTGAAGGCTGGGCGGGCGACACGCGTCGCTTCCCACGTGTCGCCGCGTCTAGCGATCTCGAACCATAGCCCGTAGATGTGGCTGAGGGCTACTTTAGCATTCTTCCAAATGACATAGTAGCCACTCCAAGGTACGCCATCTGTGTGTATGGTGAAGAATTCGACGCTGTCGTCGAATAGGGTCAGAGAGGGAACTGTTCTTTTCTTGATCTGGAAGCAGCTCAAATGGACATTTGAGGGCTGCTAGTCCTTCTATAGTTGGTGTGGCAAGTCCTTTGTATCTCCAGTCTCGAACTGTGGTCATGTTGAAGAGAATCGATATATTTCTTTTCGTGAGCGTGTGGTTCGGGGTCAAGGGTTCAGAGGTAAGCTTGTTCTAATGTCACCGACTGGGGGCGGTGTCGCTGACAAATCGTTTCAGCACGCGAGACGTGCGTACTGAGTTTGAGCGAGACGACGAGTTCTTGCGAGAGTCGGGGATCTCGGTGACAACACAGCAGAGGCTAGTGTGTACTGCGGAGAGGAAATACGATAGAAAAGTCTTCGCGTTTGAAGACTTTGAGATTAGAGAGGATTTCTGAGTCGATTGCTTGATTCCCTGCAAGCCTACAGTCCCGAAGCTAGAATCCAGTGATATTCACAAGAGAACAAGCTTAGGGCTTGTTCTCTACTACTGACAGGTTTATATAGACGGCTATGTCCTATATCAAATAGTAGACATGAGGTAAGCAACGAGACGATCGAGACTGGAACACTGCTGGAAAGTAGTGGTACATGCAAGGCTCAATGAGTCATACAAACGCGTGGGAATCGTGAGGCTGTCCGGGTCGGCTTGTCCAGTTGTCCGGTTCGGTCCGAAGGACCGGTATCTGTGACATGATCTGTAGAGACCACTACCTTATGAGGTGATCCAAGCAAGAGATGCCTCCAGTTCTTGAGGGCAGCGACCAATGCTAAGAATTCTCTATCTCATACTGCATAGTTTCGTTCTGCTGAATTCAAGGTTCTGGAATAATATCCCACTTCTCTTCTTATTTGATCTTCATCATATTGATAGAGAATGGCCCCTAGAGCGTAGGATGATGCATCAACATCTAAGAAGAACTGCTTCTTAAAATTTGGCTGCCAGAGTATCAGATCACTTGTGATTGCTTTGATCAATTTATCTAGAGCTTCTTGGCATTCATCTGTCCATTGTAAAGGGACCCCCTTTTTGAGTAAACGTGTTATAGGCAGAGCTATGGTTGAGAAGTTTGGTATGAAGGGTCGATGATACCCTATCATTCCTAGGGTCACTTGTATGTTTGTCTTGTCCTTGCAATCTCTTGGCCATTCACTTAATCCTTTGATCTTTGAAGGGTCCACTCGTATCCTTCCTTCTTCAGCTATCCATCCCAAGACCTCTATTCTTTCTTTCTCAAACTCGCACTTGGACACTTTTAGGAAGTATGAATTTTGTTTCATTAAGTCCAGGAATTCATGTATGATTTGTCAATGCAGAGTGTGAGTCCCTTTAGGGGTCATGACGATCCAGTCATCCAGATAATTGGCAATGTTTTCCAGATATTTTTGAAGCAGTGATCGAAAATCTCTTCTCATAGAATGCGAGAAGTATGCTGGGGCATTTCTTAATCCAAATTGCATTACTCTTGGAATATAAGTCCCCATAGGTGTTTTGAAAGCTGCTTTTGACTGGTCTTCTTCCGTAATCCTCATATTGTTATATCCTTTAACTATGTCAAACTTTGAAAATAGTCTGTTGTTCTGACTCTGCTCCATGATTCTTTGAATGCTTTCCAGGGTGTCATTGTCTGGTATCATCCATTGGTTTAACTTCCGGTAGTCAATTATCAGCCTCTTTTCTTTACTGTCCTTTTTGCCAATAAAGAATACTGGTGATACGTAGTTGGAGGCCCCAGGTTTGATGTACCCTTTCTCAAGTTCTTCTTCGAGATATTTTCCTTAAGTATTCCTTTTCTTCTTGAGACAGAGAATAAATTTTGCAATCCAAGGATCTAGGTGCATCAGGACATAAGTTTATCTTCATATCTTCTTCTCTACTGGGAGGGAAGTGTATAGAAGCTTCTTTAGAGAAGACTTTCACATATCACCGATATTCTTCTGGCAAATCTTGCTCTGTCAGCTTTTGAGCCATCAAATTTTGATCCCTAGCCCATTCTTGAGCTAAGCTAGTCTTCTGTATGTATCGGGCTTGATCCCTTTTAGGCTTTCTGCATTTCTTGACTGCTTTTAGTTGCAAGGATTTGATATAGAGATCAAGATACTTGAGTCATGCACTTTCTAGGTGTAAAGATCCTTTCTTAAGTTCTCCATTCTTCCAATCTATCGTTGGTTCAAATTCCCAGAGAAAGGGGTATCCTAGTATGACCTGGTCTCCTCCCAGGGATGTGATATAAAACTTCTGTAACTTGTTCCTTTTGTTATAATGGACCCTAAGCCAACAGAAATGTTTTAGTTCCCCTTTCTTGTTTTCAGTCCCATTGACGTTCCAGACCATCATTGGTTCTCGAAGAGCTTGTCTCCCTATTCCTAGTCTCTTCCAAGTTTCTTCATCCAGGAAGTTTTCTGTTGCTCCACTGTCTAGTAGAGCTTTCCATGGCCACTCCTCATGCCATGTGAAATGAGAAAGGGATGTTCATAGTTGCAATTCTCCTAATGTACATGGTGTGAGTCACTGCTGCCCTAAGTCTGGCCATTGACCTTGGGCTTATCAAAAATCCTCATCAGCCATTATTTTGTCCAAAAAAGCATCCTTTTCTTCTGTCTTCATCCCTTTAATAGCTGCCATGATACTATTAATGTCATAGGCAGGTGTCAAGACACGTACTGCTGATCCGTGTGGACTCAGGAGCAGGTGGGCAAGGGTCGGAACAGATGGTACGCGGCGTAGGCGGCGTTGAACAAGAGGACGAGCCAAATGACTAAGATGTACCAGATGGGAACTGGTACGTGTAACTGGAGGCAAAGGCGAAGGTTAGAAGCCAGTGCAGCGAAGAGGCTTTAAACAAGGCGGTCATAGAAGAGTACCTTGGGAGCGAGGGGAGTCTTTAAACTGAGCGGTCGCGGGGAGTACCCAGGAAGATGAGAGTATCACAAATGGACAGTCTGACGACTGCCATGCTTCATTGGGGCTTATATACAGTATACAGGGTCGATTACAAAGCACTGGGACTATTCTAGACTCTTTGGTACCATCCAATAGGACTACAGAGGCATAAACTTGCTTGTGTCAACTTTCAGGCTTACTGAGCGCATTACTGATCATTGTGGAGCGATGACATCATTATGATGTCACTGTGGAGCGCTTAGTGAGCCTATGAGGTCACTGTGGAGTCGCTCAGTCAGCCATGATGTCATTGGAGCCTTGATGACATCAGATGATTTATGCAACAGTTTCTAAGAGTTTGTGCCACTGTTTCGGGTCCATGGTGGCTGAGTGGCCATGTGGCTGCCACGCGATGATTACCCGATTAGGAAACTGGTGCCTGGTCGTGTTATAGTGCCTTTGCAATAGCAATATCTTGTACCGCAGGGGGAATAGCCCAGAAAATGGAAGGGAGTCGGCAATGCAAAGTGAGAGAGGTTCTTCTTGAGTAAAATAGGACAATCTTCGTCCAGGACTTGGCCTTGGTTTGTAACATTCATCCCCTCTTTATAGACTTGTTGCTCCTGCAACAGTAGGGATTCGTTTCTTTGGAAGGTGGAGTAGTTTGCATATGAAAAGTCGAAGTCTGTTTGTTCGTGGGGAGTTCTCTCTTGTTCTATGATTTGCTTTGGGGATGGCTGTGGTCGATTGGGTGCATGTGGTTGCAGGAGTTCTCTGAAAAGTTCGTTGGTAACAAGGATAAAGGTAGTCATCAACAGAGGTCATGATGAGAGTTGTTGGTTTAGGGGTTACTCCTGGTGGGAATTGTTCTAAGCGCCTTCGGATATTTCCGATGGAAGTTTTTAACAAGTGATTGCACTCTTGATAGGTTAGATGCTGGCTCCCAAGTATTTTCTGCAACCGTATACCCTTTCCATTTAACTAGGTATTGGATTCCTTTGCGGTTTGGGGAGAGCCGAGAGTTTAGGATCTGTTCTACTTCATATTGTTCTTCACCTTCGACTAATATTGGTGGCGGGTTTGAAAAGTTAGGACCATGGGCAATGGTTTCTTTGTAAGGTTTAATCAGAGAGTGGTGAAAAACCTGGGTGTATCTTCCAAGACTTTGGTAGCTCGAGGCGAACATTTACTGGATAGGCAGTGGTGACTTTGAATGGCCCATAGCGTCAAGGGGCTAGTTTTGCTTTTGGGTGAGTGGTTCGTAGATTCGTGGCTTCCAGCCATACTCGATCCCCTTCTTTAAAATGAAATGTGGAGGATTGAGGTCCTGATTGCTTCATGATTTCTGTTGCTCGGTTCAGGGAGGCAGCTACTTCTTCTCTGAGTTGGTTTAATCTTGATAGCCTTTCTTGGATTGAAGGGAACTTTGATGTAAAGGCAAGGGGCGGAGCAAATGTTGGGTTAAAGCCATACCAGACTTCAAATGGGGGTTTGTTCGTAGCACTGTGTTGTCTGGCATTATGTGCGAACTCCATAAAGGGAACTAGTTCTGTCCAATTGTCTGCTTGATGGTTGCAAAATATTTGTAGGTATTGTTCTAGTTCTTGGTTAACTCATTCTGTTTCTCCATCTGTCTGTGGGTGATATGCTGTGCTTAATGATACTTTGACATTTAACTTCTTCCATAGTTCTTGAGTAACTTTTGCTGCGAACTGAGGGCCTCTGTCTGATATTATTTGTGTTGGGAGCCCTATTCTTCTCCAGACGTTGTTCATGATTAGTGTCGCTGTTTCATCTGCTGTGATTGTCTTGTGGCAAGGGGTAATGATTATTGCTTTACTGAATCGATCTACCACGACTAGGAGGCTGTCGAAGCCTTGTGAAATCGGTAGGTCTGTGATAAAGTCCATAGTAATGCTTTTCCATACTTCTCCAGCTGGTGTAATCGGTACAAGGGGTGTTTCTGTCTTTGGACGGTTCTTGGTACTTTGGCAAATTGCGCAACCATCTACATAACTTTTGACATAGGTTAGCATTCCTGGCCACCAATAGTTTCGGCTGATTAGTTCATAAGTTTTCCATTGGCCAGGATGCCCAGTGGCAAGGGAGTCGTGGTGTAGTTTTAGAATTTTCTTTCTTAGGGTGTCGTTGTTTGGGATATAGACCTTTCCTTTGAATAGTATTAGTCCATCTTCAAGGTTCCAGTCCTGTAAGCCTTTGGATAGTCATCTTGGTCTATTCTTTATAATGATTGCTAACACGTTAGATACTTCTGGGTCATAGTCTTTGCTAGATCGTAGTTGTTGTCGAAGTTCCTGGTCGCCGATTGGTTCTGTAGCAGAGGTGCGTGTTGCTCTAATTTTAAAAAATTTGTCGTCTAGGAGCACCTTTCCATCATTTTCGTTTTGTATCCCCTCTTTAAAGTCTGGCCGCCTGGACAGACCGTCTGCTTTGTTCATAGTTCCTGGGTGGTGGGTGATGGTGAAGTCGAAATTGCTGAGGAGGAGTGCCCATCGGGCTTGTCGTCTCGTGAGTTTTTGTTTTGTCATGAAGTATGTCAAGTTGTTGTGGTCTGTCCATAGATCAATGGGGTGTGTAGCGCCTTCAAGGTAGTGTCGGAAGTGCCAGAGGGATAAGACGATAGCAAGGAGTTCTTTATCGTAGATCATGTAATTTCGTTGTGCGGGGTCCAAGGATTTCGAAAAATAGGCTACTGGGTGATATCTGTTAAATTCATCGGGTTGTTCCAAGATTGCACCGACGGCAAAGTCACTTGCATCGCAGATGAGTCGAAAGGGTTTCGTGTGGTTAGGTAACATGAGGATTGGGGCCGTTGTGAATGCTTGGATTAGTTTCTGAAATGCTTGTTCTTCATCGTCTTCCCACTTGAAGGGGTTTTCTTTCTTTGTTAAGTTAAACAAGGGCCGTGCTATTCGAGAGTATTGGTGGATAAATCGTCGATAGAAGTTGCAGAATCCTAGAAATGCTTGTACTTCCGTAACATTGGTCGGAGTAGGCCACTTTGTAATGCCTATTAACTTGTCTTGGTCCATGGATATTCGTCCTTGGGAGATATTGATGCCTAGGTAACTAATAGAGGTTTGTCGAAAAGCACATTTCTCTGGTTTCAAGTATAAGTCGTGGTCTTGGAGTGTTTTTAGGACCTTATGTGTCCAGTCGTCTAGTTCGTTCAAGGTTTGCGCCATGATTAGTATATCATCTAGATAAACAACCACTCGTTCAGTGGCAATGTATTTTGCTAGGATGGTGTTCATAAAGCGTTGGAAAGTGGCTGGGGCGTTGCAGAGACCAAATGTCATTATCAATGGTTCGAAGAGTCCTAATGGTGTCTTGAATGCTGCGAGGTGTTCATCGCCTTCTCTGAGGCGAATGTTGTTGTATCCCCATCAGTACGTCAAACTTGGTAAAGTATTGGGCTCCTTGGAGTTTGTCAATTAATTCAGGAATCAAGGGTAGTGGATAGGCGTCTTTGACAGTTGCTGTATTCAGGGCTCTGTAGTCTTGTCACTGGTCGTAGATTTCCTCCTTTCTTTTCTACAAAGAAGAATGGGCTGGCAATAGCTGCTTTTGATGGTCGGATTGTGCCTCTTTTCAAGTGTTCATCTAAGTATTCTTTTAGGGCTTGTAGTTCCTTAGGAGTAAGTCGATAAATAGCCAGAATCGCGTCGGGCGATCCCTGGTTTTAGATTGATTGCATGGTCCCATGGTTGGTGAGCAGGAAGGCGTTGAGAAGCTTGTTCATCGAAAACCTTTCGCCATTTCAAGAATTGGGCAGGGATAAGTTCGTCTAATGTCCTAGGGGGGTGTCTCTGCATTGGGCTAGCTTGGTAGCTGTGGTTGATTTGGCTCTTATGCTGATTGTTATTGGTCTAAATGCATCGTAGGATTTGTTCGTCAACACATGGGTTCAATAGTCCTTCAGTATCTGGGAAGATTAGTGCAGCAACTGTCTGTCAAACTCAGGTTCTTCTTCTTCAGGAAAGTAAGCGCTTGTATTTGGTAATTCCGCATTCCAGATGCAGATGCAATGGTTATGCTTGGATGTGTGGTAAGACAGGTTCGGGGGCAGTTCCTCAGTGTGATTGTATCATTTGCCCAATCGATATCTGGGTTGTGGTGTTGTAGCCAATCTGTTCCTAAGATAATGTCAGTGATCTCCAATGTTAGTGACAAGGAATTCTGCTTGTTCATCATGAGTAGCACCTGTGTGCGCTTGTATGTGAAGTCTTTGGATGGTGCTAAAGCATATTAATCCATTGGCATTTTGTGTTCCATCTACATTTTGTGCTGGCAAGGGTTTGGTCATAGTTCGGAGGTGCAGGTGGTGTCTTTGTGCAAATCGTTCATGGATTATCATTCCTTCTGCTCCACTGTCAAGCAGGGCTCTTGCACCAATTTCTTTCCCACTTGTCTTCCCCACAAGAGTAACTTTTAAGGCAATGGATGGGGAGTGAATATTCTTGGTAAAAGCTTTGGGGTAATTGATTTCTCTTTGTATTGTACTGATTTGGACCATGTCCCTTCTCGGTGCAGAAGGGGGTCCAATTAAAAATCCATAGGAGCAGATCTTGGGTGGAGGACCGAGTCTGCAAGTGTTTCTCTCCAAGTCGTTAGTGAAGCAACAGGAACAGGTTCTTCTTGTGCAGGTTCGATGTTTTCGTCTTGGATGGTTGTGGCTCTGACTGTTTGGGGGCGAGATCCTTGTCGTTGGCGTCCTTGAGCTGCTTTCTTTGCTCTACATTGATTTGCCATATGATTCTTCTTTCCACAATAATAACAGAGATTGTTCTTGCGTCGAAATTCTTTCTCTGCATCTGTGAGGGGTTTCCTTTCACTTCTGGATTCCCAGGGTCGTTCATTGGGCTCTCCTTGGTACAAGTTAATTTCCAATGGATTATCTGATCCTTGAGTGTTCAATCCTCGGGCACGCACAGAGCATCCTCCTCGAAAAGCAGTGGAGTTGTATAGGTGGAAAAGGTTGTCAAATTCTCTTGCTGCTTTGACAAGGGCTGCGAGTGTAGTTGGTGTCAGTGTGATTCCCAATATCTTCTGATGTAGGGCTGGATTAATGTTTTTCCTGAATGTGTACATCTTTGTCCTTTTGTCAGTGGTAGCTCGTGATGCATGGTGTGACCATTTCTGATACCATTCATTAAACGGTAGTTTTCCTTGATAATAAGTGTGCATAGTGTTGGCAGAAGCCAATTCTGCTTCTGCAGGGATAAAATGGTCAGCAAAGGCCTTTTTGAAGTCATCCCATGATCCGTAGTCAGCTACAGTACAAGCCATGGATTTAGTAGTTTGTTCTTTAGCCCATGCTCTGGCAGGTGTTCCTACTTTAAAGTGGGTTAGTGCAGCGGCAACTTTCTTGCTTTTGTCTGTAAAAGAGTCGGCATTAATGTAGTAATAATTGGCCAGGGCTGCCCAAAAGGCTTCTGCATTGTTGGCTTTTCCATCAAAGGGTTCTGGGGCAGTTCCCACAAGGCGAGGATTGCTGGACATTGTAGGGTTTTGAGTTGTTGCGACTGTAACAATTGGTGGAGCTGGACCTTGTAACTGGATTCTAGTTGGAGTGAGTGTTCGGGGAATCATTTGTGGTACATTGCTAACTGTACGTGGAGTGGGTTGTTGAGTATTTTGGAAGGTAGAGGGTCCTGGAGTAGCGCTTCGAATGCTTGGTGCAGTGCCTAGAACAGCAGTAACTTCTTGTGTTGCTCTAGCCATGAAATTGACTTCTTTGTTGTTGTAGTAAACCCAATGTCTTCTAGAACGGCTCCACTTGACTGGTTTATCTAGGAAGAGACCTGTGAAATTGTAGGGGTTGAATTCTTGAACGTTTTCCACTCCTGGGGCTGCTGCTTTAAGTTGCTCAGTGGTAACTTCGTCATTGTCATCTTCATATAACCAAGTGTCAGAAAGATTTCTGTGGTTGATAATAGATACACCCGTGAATTTCCCTTGGTAACAGTGATCTTGAGTGTCGTAACTGAGGCCTTCAAATAGGAGTGGGATTAGATTTTCTTCTTTGTCAGCGATGTCTCTCCTAGTGCTCATAGGTCTAGACGACTGTTATAGTCCAATGGCCGTTGTTCCAAGGATATGCAATGGTGTAGGCTGGTTTCAGTCAAATGGTATCAGGTTTTCCTTGGTGTATTCTTAATTGGATTCAGGAGTATTCTTCAGTGATGCTGCTTTGTGTTAGAACTACTTGGGTTTTCCACAGATATCCTTCGAATTCCACTGGAGAGATGGCAAAGTCACTTATTTCCTTGATGGGGTGTTTGTAAACTATAAAGTGTGTCAGTCGTTGATGCCAAGCTTGGGTACAATAACTCTTGAATTCAATTAACTCTCTCCTCAAACGCATAGGTAGGTTTAATGATAAGAAGGATTGTTCTGGTAAGTAGCAGTGTAAATCAGTACTCCTAAGATCGGCACTATCAGGGGATTCAATGAGGGGTGACGCAAAGGGTTGTGTCATGAACCATTCCCTGGAGAGGGCCCTTGAAGGACCCTTCCTTATAGGAGGAAACCCAGCCTCTATGGTGTCACCCTGTTCACACGAGCAAAAGGGGTGAGTAGAGGTGTCCACAATATCGCGCGCGCATTGTTGCGTGAGCGATTCTCGGCACAATCGACATACAGCAAGCCCCACTTAAAGGCAACCCTTCTAGCAACAAAAGACAGTATTAGGGCCTTCCTAAGGACCCTTTGGAACGACCCTAGGAACTCTACAATAGGTACTAGCCTAGTATCAAAGGCCCTACAACACGTTATTAGACCAACTCTAATAACTATAGAACGAACTATAAGGCAACACTAAGGACCTTAATAGAAGTATTAGGGTCGACTCTAAGGACCCTAATAGAACTATATAAGGGCCTTATAAGATAACACTATTCCCTAGCCAAACTACAAGTCCTCAAATGACCGGCCCTAAACTAACTAACAGGAAATGAATCAGGTGCTTGCACGTGCACTAAAGGAGTAAACATGTGGACAATGGAAGCTCTTACTCATCAAGAGGAGCTTCTTACTCAGCAGCTTACTGAGCATGACTGAGCATGCTCAGTAAGCGTCCTCCGACTTCTTACTTATCACTCTATTGTGCTTGATAACAAGGTTATGACTTGTCCCCTATTTAGCAGTTCTCTTGTGGTATATAAGCGCTCAATAAAGTAGCGGACAGTCCTCAGACTGTCCATTTGTTTACGGCACTCTCCATCCCTGGGATACTCCTTTAAGGACCATCCCCTTGTGACTACCCTGGCCTCTCTCCTGCGTGATTGCTCGACTCTCACAGTAACAATACCTCTCTGGTATCTGTTACTACTCTGGACTCTACTTCTTGCCCACGCAGTCTTGGACGTCTATTGACTCGTCTTCGAGCTTATCCCTCGCTCTTGAACTGGATAGTTCAACAGTGAGTCTTGACAGGTTGGATAGGTACAACAGGGGTAGGAATATGATTGGTAAACAAGGGTAAGTAGGCATCAGGAGGGGTAGGAGGTAATGGTCTTTCAACAAGAAATCCTCTTGCATTGGGAACTGTTTCTCTCTCAGGGTGTCGTTGGGATGATGCACGTCTCCTGTGTTGAGGAGCCGGATTTATTGAATGGGGAGGTGGTAATCACCTGGTGTCCACAGGGTAATTCCGTTAGGAGTAGGAGGTGTATCTGGTCGAAAGTTGCATGTGCAACACTCTGTTTTACAGTTACACCTTGCTGTCCACGGATTTGACTCAGTATCTTCTGTGCTGGCAGACCAACATTCCTGGCTAGTTGGGATGGTGGTTTGAATTGGCGTGAGGGGTCAAGGGGCAAGACTTGAGGCTTCTAGGATTGCTGGGACAGAATAGTATGCAGGGGGACCAGTATATGAGGCGTCTGGGCTGGTAATTGCCCAAGGTTGATTGTAGTCTGCGTCGTATAACCACAAGTTAGTTTCCCAATCAAAGGTGTTGTGTATTCCTGGTACAACAGCAAGTTGGACATAAGATTGGTTTTCCCTTTGTATTCTGTTGAGGCATAGGTGGTAGAACTGGACAGTGAGATGATAGTAGCTGATGTATGTCCAAGCCAAGTAAAACAGGTGATACCCTGTCCTTAAAGAATTAACGATGAGATGGTGACGTGGCTGGATGATTCTGGTCCAAAGGTTCAATTCGCTAGAGCGCAGGGATTGATAATCAACTGGTTGTCCTTGGATGTTCTTTGCTTGAGCAAGTTGCCAATATAATAGTTGTTGTCATGCTGGTGGCAGGAGTCGACTAAGGGTTTCAAGATATAATGTGTGCTCATTGTGGCTTAGGAGTTGTCCAAATGGTAAGACTTCAAGGAATTCTTTGACAATGAGATGAGGAAAGTCTTTGTGGGGTGGTTCTATTCCTGGTACATCGTGTAGGTTTGTTAAGGTGTTAACAGGAAATGCAGTGGAGGCCCAGGTTTGATAGTGATTTAGACTTAAGATGTGTCTAGTGATAGCATCTTCTTCTTTGTCTTCTTCTAAGGCGTATTCTCGAGGCACTTTAGTTAAGGCAAAGGAGAAAGGTTTATTCGATCTTTATTGAAGCATTACAAGGATGGTTCTTACTTTTTAAGAACTGTGCGCAAGATCTATGGTCTCGAGGCGATACCTCTCAATGATGTCAAGAGGGTTAGGGGAAATACAAGGTGTAAAGCAGAAACAAAGTAGCTGAGGGTTGAAGCGTATGGTGTCGATGGTATAAGTTGAATAGTGATGCAAAGAGACACGGTTACTGTTCTCCTCAAAGTGTAAGTAACCGTACATGAAAGCTAGGTGTCCATCCAAGAAGTCATGTATGATAGATAAGCAAAATGACCCTTCATGAGCAGGGCGGTAAACAGCAGGCAAGGTAAGAAGTTTCCTAAACAACGAAGTATTAAAAATGTATGCAATGCGTCCAAGGGGGAAGTCTGCGTCCGGGGCGTACATCCCAACATTGGAGCAGATGCCAAAGGGGGTGAGATTGTACTCAGTGGCAAGAGCAGCATTGGAGGGTTCCACAGCAAAAGTGTGGATGATGCGTGCACGAAATGCGGTTGTGAAGGTCTCAGTGAAGGCACGACAAGTTAGCTGATCGGTGGTAGGGATGCGTGACAGGTAATCTTGATGGTTTAAGTCATGGAGAGGATGCCACTGCTCGTGGGAGCGGTTGGTGCTTGGAAGGATGAAGTACTGGTGAGGGTGGAACCGAAATGCTGTGCAAGGGGGACGATCAAGGAAGCCTTCAGGCAAGGGAGGACTGTCCGCTTGCTGCTGCTTGTTCTGTGCTGGAGGGGGAGTGCCAATGGGGATGTAGTCACCTGGAATAGGCTGGGCAATAGTATGAGACGATGGGGGAGCCGTTGGGGAGTACGAGATGCTGAGGGGTGAAGATGCGTCGACCGGATTAATGTCTTCAGTGAGGAGACAAAGGGCGGTGCGTGGAGTAGGTTGCAGAGGAGAAGGGAGGCGCAAGGAGGTGTTAACCAAAGTGGGGGAGTTAGGAGTGGACACTTGAGCGTTGGCTGGTCAATACAGGGATGATGAGAGACTGTCCAGATGTCAAGACACGTACTGCTGATCACTAATGACTCAGGAGCAGGTGGGCAAGGGTTGGAACAGACAGTACGCAGTGTAGGCGGCGTTGTACAAGAGGACGAGCCAAATGACTAGAATATACCAGATGGGGACTGGTACATGTAACTGGAGGCAGAGGCGAAGGTTAGAAGCCAGTGCAATGAGGGGCTTTAGACAAGGCGGTCATAGAAGAGTACCTTGGAAGTGAGGGGAGTCTTTAAACTGAGCGGTTGTGGGGGAGTACCCAGGAAGATGAGAGTATCACAAATGGACAGTCTGATGACTGCCATGCTTCATTGGGGCTTATATACAGTGTACAGGGTCGATTACAAAGAACTGGGACTATTCTAGACTCTTTGGTACCATCCAATAGGACTACAGAGGCATAAACTTGCTTGTGTCAAGTTTCAGGCTTACTGAGCGTATGACTGATCATTGTGGAGTGATGACATCATTATGATGTCACTGTGGAGTGCTTAGTGAGCCTATGAGGTCACTGTGGAGTTGCTCAGTCAGCCATGATGTCATTGGAGCCTTGATGATGTCAGATGAGTTATGCAACAGTTTCTAAGAGTTTGTGCCACTGTTTTGGGTTCTTGGTGGCTGGGTGACCATGTGGTTGCCACGCGAGGATTACCCGATTAGGAAACGGGTGCCTGGTCATGTTATAGTGCCTTTGCAATAGCGATATCTTGTACTGCAGGAGGGATAGCCTGGAAAATGGAAGGGAGTTGGCAATGCAAAGTGAGAGAGGTCTCTCTTGAGTGAAATAGGACAATCTATGGCCAGGACCTGGCCTTGGTTCATAACACAATGACAAAAATGTTCAAGTGAAGGTGACATGATGGCATTTCAACAGGAAATGTAGCATGCATCTATAAAATTGGCGATGCAATGCACCATAGCAGAGGGAACATAACCTGCAATGGCTGCAAGAAAAACCTACAAAGCCTTGTAAATCTTATCAGAATTCCGAAAAAGGCATTAGAATGCCTTCATCAGAGCCTTTGAGTCATCACCAGTCCATTGGTTGTAGTCTCAACCATCTGGGAATTGTCAAAGGCCAGGAAAAGGTGGTACAGCTGAAATGCTGTAATGCTGTTAGTTTCTACAACATTACCCAATGAACATGTAAACCGATGGTCAATATCCTCAATAATCTCCAAAGCCCCCTTTTCTCTGTGTGTTATATGTAAGTATTCAACTACCCATTCTACGAGGTGGTCTTCGAATGTCCCCTTGATGAGTTGATGCAAGAGATCTGGTGCAAGGAGCTCATGTATGTCAGCCTGGGGAAAACTGTAAGTAAATGGCTAAGTGTTGCAGTAAGTACAGAACATTGCATGAAAGGCATCAAATATAACTATACCACAATGTCACTTCTGATGCCAAACTGATCCCACAGGATACAGGATCCCACTGGTTGATTAGGAAGTCCGTCTTCGCATGTGAGCAGCAATGACTTCCAGGATTATCAAGATTTTCAGGTTGTGCATCACATCTGAACTGTACAATATGAATCAGGCAATGCAGGTTGAACAGCAGTACGATCCTCACTTTGGACACCAGTTCAAGACAATGCACACTAGCCAAACTTGTTCTGGATAATCAGCAATATATGGCCCAAGACTGAAAATGGCATGACAGAAGTGGCCATCAGGACATTGAACGACTTTCAGCTTTGTCATATACAGCTGTAAGGGCTCAAAAACTGCCTCCAAGCATAAGTGATACAATTGATGGCAGAACTTCTGGAACTCAGGCTTGTTCCACTGATGTTTGCTCACTGAATAACCACCATTAGCCCTAGTACCAATATACAAATAATGACAACTGACATACCTTTTGGGATATGCAGGAATGCAACGGGCATAACTGCATTGCCATGCCCTTGGTGAGCTGTGTTTGATATATATTACCTGCTGATGTGTACACAGGATGATACTCCTGATTTCCAGTAGCAACCGACACAGTGGTTTTGTCACTTCCTGAGAAGATGGGCACTAGCATGGCACCATACCTTTGAGGATCTTCAGCAATCGTATCCTACAAGTATCAATGAGCACATGGGAGGTACAACAAACTGCAGAACATACCACTTCACGATTGGCCCAAAAGGCAGACATTAGGTGAGAGTACACATGATCACCGTGGAAATCAAACTCCTGGAACAGAGCATATTCAAACTGCCCCTCAAACTCAGTTGAAGCAAGCTGCTGCTCTAGTAATCCCAGTACATCCTGCAGGTTAAGGTCATATGTCTTCTCCATCCACTGTGGCAGTGTTGATGGTTTCGGGCCAGTATAGGTGAATCAAAGTGTCTTCCAGCCAATTTCTCTGGCATAAATAGAATCAATTGTTGCATAAAGTTGTTCAGCATTATCCCATGGAACTCCCTCAAGCGAGTCATGGTCAGATGCGTGTTTGATGACTGCTGCATGCCAGAGATCCAAGCCCACTTGTATGTTATCTGCAGATGACTGAAGCCACACATATTGATACCATGCCCAGTCAAAAGCTAGCCTATCCTGGAATGGTGCCCATGGGTTGTCAGATGTGGTGTTAGAAGGTGTAGCGGGGGTTGGCTTAGGAATCGGCTGCTGGAGAAAAGTGCCATCTGCTTGCATGGTCAAGCTATGGAATACCATAAGCATACACAGCCTGCACCACTCAAAACACAACACTATACCATTGAGATGTTCATGATACATTCATGTGTATTGTTTCAATTCTTCTGGTACCAGGATGGTTGGGTGTTGCACCCTTTTGTGGTGAGTACAGCCACTCAGTGACTTGCACTTCTGACCACATATTTCACATTCATACACCCTTGAATATATGAGATTAGTGGCAGGCATGAGGATGTAGAAGCAAGAGCATTGGGGGGTCAGACAGAAATGTGAACTAAGTTTTCCAGACCAATACACTGCATTGTTTGTGACACATCACTATCCCCCCAATTGCTGTTCAACTATCTTCGCCTCAGACCCCCAAGTTACCACATCTCATCATGCCTGCAACATGTGCCACCAAACTGAAAGCTTTCACCACTCCATCAGATGTGAAAAGAACCAAACCTTTCAAAAAACCTTGTCAGCGTAAAGCCATGAACACTGTCAATAGTAGCATGCCTGCAGATACATAGGAACCTGCTGTTGGTATGGCTCCTGCAGGAGGGCAAAAAGGTTGCAAAAAGGCTGCTGCCCCCATTGACAACACTGATGTTGCCATGGAAGAATTGCAACCTGAAGTGGGCAAGCATAAGTGTCCGCTCACCAGTAACACACAGGAGGAATCAGATAACCTACCTCTGAAACTGTTACACCATTTTCCTTTTATGTTTACTTCTTACCTTTTTGCTATGGACTGCTTGCTTTCGTACGTCCCTTTACTTACTGGTCTTGTGATCTCTTATGTCTTGTGATCCCTTCTGTGTTATCATG
Organism: Russula earlei; assembly: GCA_025769875.1. Classification (NCBI taxonomy): domain Eukaryota; kingdom Fungi; phylum Basidiomycota; class Agaricomycetes; order Russulales; family Russulaceae; genus Russula; species Russula earlei. The sequence continues at coordinate 232,644 of JAGFNK010000018.1, forward strand.
TGATCCATACACGTCCAGGTAACACTGGATTGCTGTTACTTTCCCTTTGTTTGGTTCTCTTTCCATTTATATTCACTTCTTAGTTTCGACTGTGCAATGCTGCACATTTACTGTGCAGCACAGTTACTTGGTTCTGACTCATTCGTGGCCTCATTCCTATGACTCCTACTTATTATGACTCCTACTATACTAGTAGCACAGTCAAAGCGCAGCTATTGCTGCACTTCTCCTGTATATATAAGCTCAGTACTTTGTGACCAAAGCCCTAAGCTTGGTCTCTTGTAGAATCCAACCTACTCTTGTCCAACATATTCTCCTGCAACTCACTTTGCTCTTAAACCTCAAACCACAACCACCTCTTTATTTCATCAACTCTCAACACACCATCCACCATCTACTCTTCGCCTTTCCCTTCCTTCCCTAAGAGTCTCTCTTCACTCCCCTGAGAAGAGCTCTCCTCCTTTAAGACCTACCTTCCTCTACTCTCTTTGCGTTGTTCAAGGTCCCCAATGGACTTGAATGCATATAGCTAGTGGAACCAGCCCTAGTCTATCCCATTACAAACTTACCCTAGCTTCTCAACAGACCGAGTCATACTAGGAAGGGTCTATTGGCCATAACCTGTTTAGCATAAAACACTTTGACCGCTGCAGGGATCCTTACTCTTATACATGGGAATCAGCCTGTTTCTTGAACACATCTCTATCACTGACTTGCCTTTACACTTGCGAACTGACATGGCTAGTTACTGTGACAGAAATGATCCAAGGCAACCCCCACTGATGCTGATGGGGCAAAACATGGGTGTGGATGCTCATGAAAAAAGGTCTGGCTACCGCCAGCTCGATCCCCACTTCCCAATCACGTAGTTCAGAACACCCATCCTGCCACTCCCAAAGGCACTCATAGATCCTCAGAGCAAGTGGCTGCTGATAACACAGCAAAGAAAGCAGTGGAAAAGAAGATGCTTGAGGATCAGATTTGCTTGGGAGAGATGGCAAAGTTGCAATTTGCTCAGATGCAAATTGATGACGAGTACACTGACATCAAAATGCAGAAGAGGAACCCCACGTGACTGTCAGTAGTGAAAGGGACAACACAACCTGTCAGTATGCAGGTTGAGAGTACTGATGGGGAGGATTTTGACTTTGATAAGGTGGGGGACATGTCATTGTCAGAATCAGAGGTCATTTTTCAACCTGTGCACAAGAAAAAGGTCAGTTTTGATCAAGGGACATAATTTGAAGACTAACATTCATCTGGACAGGCAGCTGAGAAAGCAGCAAAGGCAGCAACATGGGAGGATATCGAGAAGATGATGGAGCAGATACGCCATGGAGATGGTGATATGACAACCATGACTGGAAGGTGTGTTTGTGATCACATGTTGTTGCTCACTTTGATTCTGTACTTACCAGAGTTCCTATTAAGCAGGTTTACTTGTATCCATGCAGCACCAAGCATGTATGCAAATGCTTGTCTACAAGAGCCTGGGAAGGGCAAGAAGACAGTCAAAGTGCCTGAAGATGTTGATCCATTTGAGAATGGTGGCCTCAATGAGGAGGATGCTGATGCTCCCCATCCTGCCTTTGAGCCCCAACCATTTGTTCAATTTGCCCCTAAGGACCGTGAGCACATTGGTGAACACCATGAACGTGATCCTCGACACCAGAATAATGTATGTGGTCACATCACGTACTCTATCTTACTCAACACAGAGGTTGCTGCAGCTTGTGAAGATCATTGACAATGGCTCTGATGTCAAGGTACAGGTAGGAAGTGATGCTGAATTGATAAGCAGATTCTAACCTTCATGATCATCCTGATAGGCTCCAAGAAATAAAAAGAAAGAGACAAAGGTGTCAAAGACATCAGAGGCATTGAAGAAATAAGGGCATACAGAGACTAATAGTGCACCCAGTGCTCTGTTTGTCAAGGATAATCGTTGGGCAAGAACATTCATCCCAACAATCTCTCATGCATTCTACATGACTCATGAGCCCTTCCTTGACTGGTCTCCAGAGTCAGCAGTCTTCCTTGCAACAGTCCAACATGTTTTCAATCTGTCATTCCCCAATGTCATCTACACAGTCTCTGCATGTGATCAAGTCATTAAAACTGTATGTACTTATTGCTTCCTTGGCTAATGCTTCTTACAAAGCTGACATCCAGGCCTATAATCGAATCAAGACCTGGAAGTTCAAGATTGCAAGCAGCATTCTCACAGAAATTCAGAAATTCTTTGACAAAATGATGTTTTGTGACAAGCCTGAGAAAATTTGCGAGTATGTCTGCTGGGCTTTGAGCCCCAATGGTCCTGCATACTACAAAATGCCTACTCAAGAATGCAGGGTTGATTGGATGCATTCAGACTATGTCATAAGTTTACATTGCTCCAGTACAGGTACAGTATTTTTGATGGCATGTTATCAGCTGCCTGATGGCTTCCTACCATCTGAGTTTGTAGCTCCTATCACAGCAAAATATCTCAGCTACGCAAAGAACTCCATACTGCATTTGCCACTCAATGCCAAACACCTGCCAAAAGGACTCTATGTCCTCATTATGACTGCAGTATGTTTTTTTTTGATGTCTGGAGTTAATTTTCATTCCGAGACATTTCATGGCCATCTAGGTTGAACGAGCATTCAAGGCTCATATGAATGGTAGATTCGATCCACCCTGAACATTCACCCATGAAGCACACTGGAAAACAATTCAAGTTTTCTATGGTCACATTGACCATCTGAGTGAGCGACACTGGCACCTTGCACTGGAATGTGCAGACTACGATGGTGACAATGAATCCCTTCATCATGCTGATGCTTTGATGATATCTGCATTCTGTGCTGATCTGTATATACCTGAGAGTCCCCTCAAGGCTTAGATCCATACCAGCTCGAATCAACTTCCAATTACAAGTAGAAACGATGTATACCCTATTTCTGACCATTTTCAGTGATTTTTTTCCTACTATACTATAGTTCTACCAGTTTCCATACTCTCAACAGGTTTCTGTTAGTTTCTTAGGTTTCCATGAAAGATACTCTAAGGTTGTTTCTGGGAAACCAGACATGGGTTTCCCAGTCTCCTGGTTTCCCAGTTTCCGCTGGTTTTTTTCGGTTTCCTGAGGTGAGAAACTGATGGAAACTAAAATCCATCTTTACTGATGTGTGAACAATGTTGATGATGGGTTCTGGTGACTGAGCCACCATCTGCGTGATGGCAGAACTGGCGAGGCTTATGCTCCCAAGTGTGTCTGCGAGATCGTCGACAGATTTTGCAGGGCTGTTCTTCTCTGAGTGTTTCATGACAGAAATTCTGGGTTTAGTAGTCGTTGTGCTACCGTTCGTAGATGAGCACGCATCGACCCCGAAGCGGACGATCATCTTCTTGTCGGTCGTGCATATACTGTCGTTCCTTAAACGTGAGCATCTTCAAGGGCCGTCTGCGCACATATGAGACGACACGATGGTGGCGGATCATCGCTTCCTTGACGCCGTACCCGAAGCCCCACGTGCTAGGGGCACGTCCAACATATTGAGAAAAACGTGCGCTTATGGCGCACGCATCAACGGTTATCTGCTAACGTCTCAGTCTAGGTATACAATCTGAGGCAATGCCTCACCTAGAACGTCGCTGTATCCATGTCGCATCAATTAAAATGATCCGAGTGATGTAATAGACCTGCCCATCATGATCCTGATCTTGCCTTGTGGACAGAGAGGAGGTGGACGCACCCCAGTATAAAGCCAATGCCTACACTTACAATGCTTTCTAGCTGTGCTCCCAATCGCTGTTTCACTCACCAGCCGGTACTGGTTAACGAAAATCTTTCTACGTCGCCGTCTTATCATACCTCGACAACCTCGACAACCTTCATTTCAAAAATCCATATTCCCATTCATAACGTAACAATGCGAACATCCTCTGTTTTTGCAATATTCTGCCTTGCCCTTGCTATTGGCATCACTTCATCGTTTGTGCTTCTTCAAGTCCTCTTTCTCATCAGAGATTGACTTCACAACTCCAGATCCAATGCGCAGCCCCATTCTGCGCAACCCCTTCGTCCATTAGATGAGGCTCCTCCAGAACACAAAAAAGCACTGTCGGCAGTACACGAGCAGTGGAAACAGATCTCAAGTACAATCGAGCCACATTACCGACGGCTCCCAAACCAGGATAGTGTTATAGCGTTCGGCCAGTATGGGCATGACATTAAACAATTGAGAAACAACTTGAGAGAGTTGCACGATATATATCCAACCGATCTCAGTCAGGGCTGGCTGAATGATATGATTGATGAGCAGAGGGAAAAGGAGGGACATTGTTGGCACATGAAGAGGCTGCTGAAGAAATTCGCTTGATACAGTAATTCCTGTATTATTAGCTGACCCAACTCTCCCCCACACTGACTTTTCCAAAAAAAGAAAGTAGAACAAATATCAACCATAAATCAAGGTCATGTGACATGTAGACAAGAGCTCTCACACCTCTCCATGACATTTCCATATATAGTAGCTTACAAAAAGGTGGTCATGTGATCAATGTGGGCCAATAGGGAGGACCTATTTGGTACACAACATTTTATCCCCTAGTGTTTAAATGTCCAGTTCATTGGAACAAAAATGGATCATGGACCCAACCAGACTGGACTGATGGCAACTGGACTTTTGGTTATGGTTGCCCTAAGTTATTCACATGCATGTCTCACAGTTCACAACATTTTAATTAACAGACCATGCTTAGACTGACCACAACCGGTTGTGGACTGGAGTTGGTTCCAGAAAGCCAAGCATCAAAGTGATGGATGCTAACTGTAGCTGTGTCAGCAGAATCCATGAGTGCATTTTTTGTTTTGTTCATGTGCTCTCTCATCCTCTCCTCCTCTCTCCTTCCCACTATACCTCTCTCCATGGCCAAAATGACTACCTGTTTTATTTTTACACCACCACTCAGTATGCAAGTTGTCTCCCATTTGCTTACCCACCATGGTCCCTGTGGCTTGTGCACTCAGGCCCCTATGCCTCTATCCAACCCTCAACTATATGGACACCATTGAGCACCTACTTGCATACCCCAGCATTGTAACTGTCAACTGTATCAACACCTGCCCCAACTCTTCACAACTCAATATCCAAATCAGAGCCCCTCCCTCCTACTTGATTGAATAGTCTTGTTCTCTTGCAACCCCCAAAGGATGTACATAAACATAAGTATGTCACTGGTCTCATTGGTGTGTCCCACAACCTGGCACTGGCCCCTCTTTTGGAGACTTCTTACTTAAGACAGACATTCTCCCCACCCAGATGCTGCCATCAGGTCTAAATGGCTCTGCAGTTTTCTTAACCTAAATGTGTTTGATGATGCTATCAACCATGCATTATACCCTTCCTCTAAATGGAGCCTCTAATTCAAGTGTTAGTGTTTTTACTGCACTTGCACAACTTCCCTTGCTGCCAATAGCGCTGCTGCATGTACCAAGCACAGCTCCCTCTCACCTTTTCATGGCATCTCAATGCCTTTCCTGTCTGATGGAAGCAGTCTTGCCCTTTGCCCTCTCACCCCCTCCCAAGTACACCCCAGTGACCTCTCAACTTCTGTCAATGTCACGGTAACTAGCCATGTCAGTTCTCAAGCCTGAAGTCAAGTTGATAGTAAAAGTGTGTTTGAGTGAATGGGCTGGTTCCTGTTTGTAAAGAGTAAGATCCCTGCAGCTGTTGAAGTGTTTTATGCAAAACAGGTTATGGCCAATAGACCCTTCCTAGTACAACTTAGTCCATTGAGAAGCTAGGGTAAGTTTGTAATGAGATAGACTAGGGCCAGTTCCACTAGCTATATCCCAGATGTTCCTGTACTGCCATGTACATTGCTTCCTTGATTGAGGAAGTACTTATGACACCAAGATTGCTACTAGGGAAGCACTTAATGCTTCCAGCACCAAGATTGTTTACACTGAAGCAAGTATTGCTTCTATGAGCCATCTTTTGCTTATATAGCACTGACCAGTACTACAGTAGCATGAACCTTATCCCTGATGGTTATATAAAGCCCCCAGTTTGTAGCAGTTGAGCCTTAAGCTCAACTTTTGTTTGCCAATCCCAAACAGTTGACTCCTACCCCATCTGCAGAGCCCCTCTTATCTTGTTGCCATACTCCAGAAGGATCTAACACTCCTTCCCTTCCATGAGTATTGGTTGCTTGACTCAAGCATATCTGTATTGGTAGGATGCATTTATAGATGTGACCATTGATCTTATTTAAGGCACTTTGGAGCCTTAATCTAAGTCAAGCTTCTATCACAGACATTGCTGTGAAAGTGAACCAGAATTAGGCAGAAAGCCTTTGGACTAGGATCTGGTCATCATATGGTCAGCAACCTACACTGAAGTAGTCAAGGGAGAGAATCTATGCAGACCTCTCCACAACAAGAAGAAGGTGTACTACATGACTCAGGATGAGCAGCACAGTTGGACACATGCATACTTCTGTAATGACCCCTACTTTCATTGGCATAGACAGTGGTAAGCAGGCACACAAGTCCTGACTCCCTAGGAAAGGCAGTGGCAAGTGGACAAACTGGAGATCAAAGGTGAACATAGCATGCTTGTGTCAAGACACGTACTGCTGATCACTGAGGACTCAGGAGCAGGTGGGCAAGGGTCAGAACAGACGGTATGCGGTGTAAACGGTGTTGAACAAGAGGACAAGCCAAATGACTAGGAGATACCAGATGGGGACTGGTATGTGTTGCAGAAGGCAGAGGCGAAGAGTAGAGGCCAGTGCAGCGAGGGGCTTTAAACAAGGCGGTCGTTGAAGAGTACCTTGAAGACGAGGGAGGACTTTAGACTGAGCGGTCACAGGGGAGTACCCAGGAAGATGAGAGTATCACAAATGGACAGTCTGATGACTGCCATGCTTCATTGGGGCTTATATACAGTGTACAGGGTCGATTACAAAGAACTGGGACTATTCTAGACTCTTTGGTACCATCCAATAGGACTACAGAGGCATAAACTTGCTTGTGTCAAGTTTTAGGCTTACTGAGCGCATTCCTGATCATTGTGGAGCGATGACATCATTATGATGTCACTGTGGAGCGCTTAGTGAGCCTATGAGGTCACTGTGGAGTTGCTCAGTCAGCCATGATATCATTGGAGCCTTGATGACATCAGATGAGTTATGCAACAGTTTCTAAGAGTTTGTGCCACTGTTTTGGGTTCTTGGTGGCTGGGTGACCATGTGGTTGCCACGCGATGATTACCCGATTAGGAAACGGGTGCCTGGTCGTGTTATAGTGCCCTTGCAATAGCAATATCTTGTACTGCAGGAGGGATAGCCTGGAAAATGGAAGGGAGTTGGCAATGCAAAGTGAGAGAGGTCTCTCTTGAGTGAAATAGGACAATCTATGGCCAGGACCTGGCCTTGGTTCGTAACAGCTTGTAAAGTTCAACCAGAAATCAAGCAAGGAACCAAATTCAGTTGGTTCAAAGTTAGAGAGAGGGACAATCTACCCTCAGGAATCAAAGGGACTGCCATCTGGTGTTGGGCAGACCAAGAAGGACCTAACAGATACAAGGTCCGATATAAAGGAAGCTACCTTCCTTGCAAATATATCAATGATCAGTGGTACTTCTTTGATTACCACAAAAGATGTCCTTACACAGAAGAGGATGAAGACATTGACTGTCATGAACCATTTCCCAGAGAGGGCCCTTGAAGGACCCTTCCTTATGAGAGGAAACCTAGCCTCTATGGTGTCACCCTGTTTACACAGACAAAAGGGGTGAGTAGAGGTGTCCACAATATCGCATGCGCATTGTCGTGTGAGCGATTCTTGGCACAATCGACATACAGCAAGCCCCACTTAATGGCAACCCTTTTAGCAATAAAGGACAGTATTATGGCCTCCCTAAGGACCCTTTAGGACGACTAAGAGTGCTCTACAATAGGCACTAACACAATACTAAAGACCCTACAACGTGTTATTAGACTGACTCTAATAACTATAGAATGAACGATACAGCAATACTAAGGACCTTAATAGAAGTATTAGGGTCGACTCTAAGGACCCTAATAGAACTATATAAGGGCCTTATAAGATAACACTATTCCCTAACCAAACTACAAGTCCTCAAATGACCGGCCCTAAACTAACTAACAGGAAATGAATCAGGTGCTTGCATGTGCACTAAAGCAGTGAACACGTGGACAACGGAAGCTCTTACTCATCAAGAGAAGCTTCTTACTCAGCAGCTTACTGAGCATGACTGAGCATGCTCAGTAAGCGTCCTCCGACTTCTTACTCATCACTCTATGGTGCTTGATAACAAGGTTATGACTTGTTCCCTATTTAGCAGTTCTCTTGTAGTATATAAGCGCTCAATAAAGTAGCGGACAGTCCTCAGACTGTCCATTTGTTTATGGCACTCTCCATCCCTGGGATACTCCTTTAAGGACCGTCCCCTTGTGACTACCCTGGCCTCTTCCCTGCGTGATTGCTCTAATCTCACAGTAACAGTACCTCTCTGGTATTTGTTACTACTCTGGACTCTACTTCTTGCCCACGCGGTCTTGGACGTCTATCGACTTGTCTTCGAGCTTATCCCTCGCTCTTGAACTGGATAGTTCAACAGTGAGTCTTGACAGAGACCCCAATGCTATGGAAGTAGACTCTGTATCCACTGATGCAGCAAGTGTCATGAACCATTCTCTGGAGAGGGCCCTTGAAGGACCCTTCCTTATGAGAGGAAACCCAGCCTCTATGGTGTCACCCTGTTCACACGAGCAAAAGGGGTGAGTAGAGGTGTCCACAATATCGCACATGCATTGTCGCATGAGCAATTCTCGGCACAATCGACATACAGCAAGCCCCACTTAATGGCAACCCTTTTAGCAATAAAGGACAGTATTATAGCCTCCATAAGGACCCTTTAGGATGACTCTAAGTTCCCTACAATAGGCACTGACACAATACTCCCAGACTCCCACCAATGTCTTCCCATCACTCCAGAAAATCCTGCTTTCATTGTGGTGAACTGGGGCACATTCAACCAAACTGTCCCAACAGAGTGTTAAGGCTCCAAAGTGTCTTAAATAAGATCAATGGTTGCATCTATAAACATGTCCTACCAATGCAGATATGCTTGAGTCAAGCAACCAATACTCATGGAAGGGAAGGAGTGTTAGATCCTTCTGGAGTATGGCAACAAGATAAGAGGGGCTCTGCAGACGGGGTAGGAGTCAACTGTTTGAGATTGGCAAACTAAGTCAAGCTTAAGGCTCAACTGCTATGAACTGGGGGCTTTATATAGCCCTCAGGGATAAGGTTCGTGCTACTGTAGTACTGGTTGGTGCTATAGAAGCAAAAGATGGCTCATAGAAGCAAAAGTTGCTTTGGTGTAAACAATCTTGGTGCTGGAAGCATTAAGTGCTTCCCTAGTAGCAATCTTGGTGTCATAAGTACTTCCCCAATCAAGGAAGTGACATATGTGGTGGTACAGGAACATCTGGGACAGAAGCAATGCTACTCATTGCTTCCTCAATACATCTTTAAGAAGATATGATCAATGTATTCTGAACACAATATCAAGGAACATAAATGGTCAAGATCTGATGCATGCCTGAAGCCAATGGTGCAGTCCATAGTTCAGGTGTTCCGGCATCTTCCAGACCCCAAACCTGTCAAGACTCACTGTTGAACTATCCAGTTCAAGAGCGAGGGATAAGCTCAAAGACAAGTCGATAGACGTCCAAGACCGCATGGGCAAGAAGTAGAGTCCAGAGTAGTAACAAATACCAGAGAGGTACTGTTACTGTGAGAGTAGAGCAATCACGCAGGGAAGAGGCCAGGGTAGTCACAAGGGGATGGTCCTTAAAGGAGTATCCCAGGGATGGAGAGTGCCATAAACAAATGGACAGTCTGAGGACTGTCCGCTACTTTATTGAGCGCTTATATACTACAAGAGAACTGCTAAATAGGGAACAAGTCATAACCTTGTTATCAAGCACCATAGAGTGATGAGTAAGAAGTCAGAGGACGCTTACTGAGCATGCTCAGTCATGCTCAGTAAGCTGCTGAGTAAGAAGCTTCTCTTGATGAGTAAGAGCTTCCGTTGTCCACGTGTTCACTGCTTTAGTGCACATGCAAGCACCTGATTCATTTCATGTTAGTTAGTTTAGGGCCGGTCATTTGAGGACTTGTAGTTTGGTTAGGGAATAGTGTCATCTTATAAGGCCCTTATATAGTTCTATTAGGGTCCTTAGAGTCGACCCTAATACTTCTATTAAGGTCCTTAGTGTTGCCTTATAGTTCGTTCTATAGTTATTAGAGTTGGTCTAATAACGCGTTGTAGGGCCTTTGATACTAGGTTAGTACCTATTGTAGAGTTCCTAGGGTCGTTCCAAAGGGTCCTTAGGAAGGCCTTAATGCTGTCTTTTGTTGCTAGAAGGGTTGCCTTTAAGTGGGGCTTGCTGTATGTCGATTGTGCCGAGAATCGCTCACACAACAATGCGTGCGCGATATTGTGGACACCTCTACTCACCCCTTTTGCTCGTGTGAACAGGGTGACACCATAGAGGCTGGGTTTCCTCCTATAAGGAAGGGTCCTTCAAGGGCCCTCTCCGGAGAATGGTTCATGACAAAACCACTTGGTAACATCACCCCTCCTTCAGATTGGTGGTCCCACATACCAACAATCCAAAATCAAGTGGTAGGGTCAACACCATCATCATCAAGGGGAGGAGGCAACACAGTGAAGGTGTATCAGCCTTCTTCTGCTGCCTCATAGGCAGCCAATCCTGAGGCTACTATCGCCTCCAACTCCTCAGCAATGGCTGAAGGAGACATGATCTGTGGGAGTCTATCAGAGTCCCTGGGTAACCTCCTGACTGGAGGTGTGTTGGAACGGAGAGGGAATGTAGTGAAAAGCTCCTGAAGGGTTGTGGACCCTTCTCCTTTCACTACCTGCAGGAGGCATGGGTTAGCAATGTCCTCCCTGTCATGGTTGGATTTTCTCTTCTTGCCCAAGTGTGCCAGTTCCCATCCTCAGTGGAAAGGGCATGATCTAATGGGTGTATAGGAATGATGATAGGGAGGTACAAAGAAGTGCGAGGCAGCATCTGCTGCTAATTGGTCATGGAAATACTGGTGGGGCAGTGGACAGTACTTGTTAAAATGTCCTACCTGGCCACAGTACTTGCATCAGTTCCTCTTCTTCCTCCCTTCTATCATGTTCAGTTGCTGAGGTTCTGGAATGAACTCAGCTGTCGCAGTGGACACTTCTCCACTGCTACTATAGGAGTGGTAGTAGATGGAGCTCTGGGGGGAAGGATTTGGTGATGCCTTGGATCCTACCCCTCCTCAAAGGTGCATGCTTGACATGGTCTGGAGGACATTAATCTCCTCCTCTGAATACCCTTGCACAGTCAGAGGTGCAGGGCTGGCTGGTACTGGTTCTGGGGTAGGGGTGTCATACCCCTGGGCAATGTCTGCCAAAGGCAGCTGAGGGATGAAGACAGGAAGAGGGGGGATAGGCTGTCCAGCCCAGTAGTTGGTGAGGAGTTCTTCAGCCCATACACCTGGAGGGGTTTCTCCCTGGCTACAGCCTGCTTCAATGAACTCCCAGCAATGTGATCATACTTTGGCTGCTGCCATCCTCTCCTTAGCTTCAACCCTGCCTCTCTCTACTCCCCACTTCTCAGCCAGGTATTTACCTAGCTTGTAACACAGTTGTTTCTCCTCTTCTTTGAGCACCTTGTAGTCAGCTTCCAACATTTCTTGTTGGGTATAAAGGTGGTCTAGATGATGATAGAGCTCTGCCTGCAGTCCATAGTCACCTAGCAGGTAGAGGGTCTGTCTCCAGCACCCTTCAAACTGCTTCTCACTGTCGAAGCAGTCCAGATCATGTTCATCTTGGCCATAGGTATAGAGGTTGTAGCAAGGGGTGGCCTGGAGGATCTCACCATATTCTCCATGGCCTTCTCCATTCTTCCCCCTCACCCTTGGCTCTCCCAAGGCAATGTCATAGGCCACATACCTGGCTGGTTTGTGTTGCGCAGCATAGAGCGCAGCTAACAGGCCAAGCAACCCACCTTAGAGGTTGTGCTAATGCTCAAGTGATATTGGGGTGTAGAGCGATGTGTATACTCGTCTACAAGTATGGTATTTATACCTCTATGACCCAGGGCTGTTCCTAAGTCCAAAAGAGGTGACTACAGGTGTCCACTATATCGCGCATTAAGTGACGCGTGATGTGGAAACGTTCTAGACGCAGCATAAGGCTGCATCTTGTGATAGATAGCGTACTATGCGTAACCCTATTGCCATAAGCGCATATACTAAAGTTCTGTCTAACACGTAACATCTATGAGCGGATCTTGAACCTTGTATGAAGGTCTTCGCCTTCTTTGATCCGTTCGGGTTCCGGTTCAACAGTTTGTTGCCCCAAGTTACACCATCAGGGATGTTGATCCCTGTGTGGTGTCTATCAGCATCCCATCGTACCCAAGGCTCTCCAGGGTGGGCAACCTGGTCTAGAGTGCTGGTAGGGGACATCACATCCCAGTCCCCAGGCTGAGCATCAACTTGATCAGCAGGGGGTCCAAATTCAAGGGGATGCATGTCTGCTTCTCCTTCTCTAGTGCTATGTTCATCCATTCCTTGGAAGAAGGCGAGGAGGGAAGCATCAGGAGTGGTGATTTTGAGTGGCCCCTCTATTACAGAGAGGTCTGATTGGGGAATGATTTCATTAGAAGGAGTTTGAGACATATGTGAGCGACAATGTGGGGGTGAGGAGACAGAGGGCATCTGTCCCTGGACTCTTATAACCCATATGGCAGCAGGGCTCTTTCTGTGGTACTCCTCTATTAGTCTAGATGCTTTGATGTTCTCTACTGGTTCGCAAGAGTCATGGGCCTCAGAGTATCCTTCCCACCAGACTTGATACTCCAGTTGTTTCCTCCTTCCAGCTCATCTCAAACCTAAAATTGTTGCTACTTTGTATTCCTCTTCTCCTTCTACCAATTCTGCTTCTGGATTGGTGTAATTGGCCCCATGCTCCTTGGTTTCCTTGTAAGGGGTCAATAAGGATGCATGAAACACATTGTGGATCCTCCAGCAGCCAGGGAGATCCAATCTGTACATCACAGGGCTGACCACCTGTGTGATTTCAAAAGGCCCATAATGTTTTGGGCATAGTTTCACTGTAGGATGTGTTGTTTTTAGGTTAGTGCTGTTGAGCCATACCCTTTCCCCTTTCTGATAAGGTTGGAAACTACTTCTTTGCTTCCACATTAGGGAAGCGATCTTCATTGCTTCTTCTGCCTGTGATCTCACTTCCTGGATTCGGATTTTCCAATTGTCTATTCATGGTATCTTGCTTCCCCAATTTGGCTGGTATGCTCTGGGCATAAAACCCATCCATACAAAGAAAGGGGACTGCTTGGTTGTCTCTGAAACATTAGAATTCATTGTGTATTGCACCAGAGGCAGCCAGTCCACCCAATCATCTTGTTGGTGGTTGCAAAAGATCCTGAGCAATGTTTCCATCATCTGATTTGTCCTTTCTGATTGTCCATCTGTCTGGGGATGGTAGGTGGTGCTGATATTCTGTCCAATATGCAGCTGGTCACAAAGTTCCCTAATAAACTTGGAACTTATTAGTTTGTCACAATCAGATATGATCTTGCTTGGTACTCCCACAAAGGGGAATATTCTGTCCCTGTAGAGCTGTGCTAGCTCTTCTGCATCCATCTCTTCCTTGCAAGGAAGCAAGATGACACCTTTAGTACAATTGTGGTTGGTGACAGTCAATATACTATCATATCCTTTTGACTTTGGCAATTTGACCACAAAGTCCATGCTGACCGTTGAGAAGGGAGTAGTCCCTTCTTCTGGTGGTATGGGATACATGGGAGGTCAACTTGGATGAGTGTTTGACTTGTTACTTTGGCAAACTGCACATCCTTCCACATATTGATTGACAAAACACCTCTTGGTGGGCCACCAGTTGTATCGCATTATTCCCAGTAATGTCTTAGCTTTCCCTGGGTGTCCTGCTGTGGGACTGTCATGATACTGTTCCAGTAACATCCTGTGGGTCCCTTTGTTGCCTGTAACCACCAAGGCTTTGTTCTTCCAACATAAGCTATGTTGCCTCTCCAGTCGGTGTCTCTGTACCCAATCAAGTAACTTTAGTCGGTGTCTTTCTTCCCCTTGTTGGTTCTTTATCCATTCTTCTAATGCAGCAGTATGCATTACTCAAATAAAAAGGTGGTCAGGTAATGCGACCACTTCTTCTTTATCCCCTTGTCCATCGTCAAGGTCAGGTCTCCTGGACAGGGCATCTGCTTTATTCCTTGCCCCTGCCTGGTGTTTCAGCTCCAAGTCAAAGCCAGCCAAGAAGGTAATGTATCTTGCCACTCAACCATTTATATGCTGAGGGTGTCGGTAATGCAACAGGTTCGCATGGTCTGTATAGACCACCACCTTGTGCTTTGCTCCCATGAACTTTTCTGCTTGTTTCAAGGCTGCAGAGAAGTATCCTATCAGCCTTTCTCTTTCCTTGTTCATCCTTCTGGAATAGCACTGCTCCAATAGCATAGTTGGACACATATACTTCCAATTTGAAGGGTCACTCCTCATCAGGATGGAGCAGGACAGGGTCAGAAGATACTATCTGGATAAGTCATTCCAGACGATCTTTGCATTCTTGAGTCCATTCAAATGGTACTCCTTTCTTTGTCAAGGCAACAATGGGTCAAGCAATCTGGCTGAACCCTTGGATGAAGGCCCTATTGTAGCTGAGGACTCCCATGACTTTGTGCACTTCATGCACATCCTTGATTTCCCTAGGCCAGTCCATGATTCCTCGGACCTTAGAGGCCTCAATTTTCATCTTCCCTTCATCTATGTCCCAACCCAGCATGGTTAATTTTTGCACCATGAACTGGCATTTCTTGGGTTTCAGGAAGTATGACTTCTTCTGCATCAGCATGAGTAGTTTTCTGATGCATTGCTCGTGGATTTCTAGCTGTTTAAGACTGTCCCCCATGGCAATTCCAAAGTCATCCAGATAGTTGACAGTGTATTCTGCCCATCAGTCCAGCCAGTCACCAAAGTCTCATCTCATCAGCCTAGTAAAGAAGGCTGGCACATTCTTGAGCCCAAAATACATGACATTGGGCAGGTATGTTCCATATGGTGTCTTGAAGGCTGCTTTCCAGCAATCTCCTTCTGCCAATCATACATTATTGTATCCCCATCATATATTGAACTTGGAGAACACCTTCTTTCCTCAAAGTCTTTCCACCTCTTGTTCCAGATGTGGTAAAGGTTCATTATCTTGTCTGGTCCACTGATTTAGTCATCGATAGTCCACAATGATTCTTTTCTCCTTGCTGTCCTTCTTGCCAATGAAGAACACAGGAGATGTGTAGCTGGATGGACCTGGAGTGATGTATTGCTTTTCTACTTTGTCAGCTAGGAATTTCTTGAGATATTCTTGTTCATCTTGTGTTAGGGGGTACACTTTGCAGTTTAGCTCCTTTGGTGCATCAGGTAACAGCTCTATCTGCATATCTGGTTCCCTTGTGTCAAGACTCACTGTTGAACTATCCAGTTCAAGAGCGAGGGATAAGCTTGAAGACGAGTCGATAGACGTCCAAGACCGCGTGAGCAAGGAGTAGAATCCAGAGTAGTAACAAATACCAGAGAGGTATTGTTACTGTGAGAGTAGAACAGTTACGCAGGGAAGAGGCCAGGATAGTCACAAGGGGATGGTCCTTAAAGGAGTATCCCAGGGATGGAGAGTGCCGTAAACAAATGGACAGTCTGAGGACTGTCCGCTACTTTATTGAGCGCTTATATACTACAAGAGAACTGCTAAATAGGGAACAAGTCATAACCTTGTTATCAAGCACAATAGAGTGATGAGTAAGAAGTCGGAGGATGCTTACTGAGCATGCTCGGTCATGCTCAGTAAGCTGCTGAGTAAGAAGACTCTTCTTGATGAGTAAGAGCTCCCATTGTCCACGTGTTCACTGCTCTAGTGCACGTGCAAGCACCTGATTCATTTCCTGTTAGTTAGTTTAGGGCCGGTCATTTGAGGACTTGTAGTTTGGTTAGGGAATAGTGACATCTTATAAGGCCCTTATATAGTTCTATTAGGGTCCTTAGAGTCGACCCTAATACTTCTATTAAGGTCCTTAGTGTTGCCTTATAGTTCGTTCTATAGTTATTAGAGTTGGTCTAATAACGCGTTGTAGGGCCTTTGGTACCAGGTTAGTACCTATTGTAGAGTTCCTAGGGTCGTTCCAAAGGGTCCTTAGGAAGGCCCTAATGCTGTCTTTTGTTGCTAGAAGGGTTGCCTTTAAGTGGGGCTTGCTGTATGTCGATTGTGCCGAGAATTGCTCGCGCAACAATGCGTGCGCGATATTGTGGACACCTCTACTCACCCCTTTTGCTCGTGTGAACAGGGTGACACCATAGAGGCTGGGTTTCCTCCTATAAGGAAGGGTCCTTCAAGGGCCCTCTCCGGAGAATGGTTCATGACACCTTGGTGGTGGGAACCTCTGGGACATCTCTTCTGAGAAGATGTCTGCAAAGCGGTGAAATCACTTTGGAACATTGGTAAGGGGGTCCTCTCCTTCCTGTGGTTCAATCGACTGCTGGGCCCATCTCTGAGTGATAGTCATCTTCTGCAGGTAAATGGCTTCCCCTTTCTTCAGTTGTCAACTTTCATCTCTTGGTCACTTTTGGATATTTGTGACATGGAGATCCAGGTACTTGTATTGAGCAGTCTCAATTTGTACTGCTCCCTCCATCAGCTGTCCTTTCTTCCAGTTG
This sequence comes from Russula earlei, assembly GCA_025769875.1. Lineage (NCBI taxonomy): Eukaryota > Fungi > Basidiomycota > Agaricomycetes > Russulales > Russulaceae > Russula > Russula earlei. The sequence continues at coordinate 249,490 of JAGFNK010000018.1, forward strand.
ATGGTGGGGTCGAATTCATATAGGAAGGAATATCCCAGGATGACCTAGTCCATTCCTAAATCTGTGAGATAGAACTTTTGCAAGCTCTCCTTCTCCTTGTATTGGACATGAAGCCAGCAGTAATGGGTGAGTTCCCCTTGCTTATTCTGGGTTCCATCAACATTTCATAATACCATGGGTTCATGTAGTTCCTGTTTCCAAATCTTCAGTCTTTTCCAAGCTAAGTGATTGATGAAGTTCTCAGTTGCTACACTGTCTAGTAGAGCAGAGTCCTTGGCCGTTGTGTGTGCAGTGATGAAAGTGAATGGGATATTCATAGCATTCAGTCTTCTAATGTGCACTTGCAACACACTATTCTTCATAAGCCAGGCCATTGACTTAGGTGTTCCTAAAAACCCTGTTCCATCAGTTCTTCCAATAAGTCCTCCTTCTGTTTGGTGGACATCTTCTTCATGGATGCAGAGGAGGAGCACTTGTTGTAGGTAGGAGGGGGAGATGTGGATCGTCCTGAGACAGTGCTTTCATTTCCACTGTCCCCTAAGTTGTCCTCCTTCTCTGTTTCTGTCATGAACCATGTCCCAGAGAGGGCCCTTGAAGGACCCTTCCTTATGAGAGGAAACCTAGCCTCTATGGTGTCACCCTGTTCACACAGACAAAAGGGGTGAGTAGAGGTGTCCACAATATTGTGCATGCATTGTCATGTGAGTGATTCTCAGCACAATCAACACACAGCACACCCCACTTAATGGCAACCCTTTTAACTATAAAGGACAGTATTATAGCTTCCCTAAGGACCCTTTAGGACAACTCTAAGTGCTCTACAATAGGCACTAACATGATACTAAAGACCCTACAACACTTTATTAGACTAACTCTAATAACTATAGAACAAACTATAAGGCAATACTAAGGACCTTAATAGAAGTATTAGGGTTGACTCTAAGGACCCTAATAGAACTATATAAGGGGCCTTATAGGCAACTCTATTCCCGAACCAAACTACAAGTCCTCAAATGACTGGCCCTAAACTAACTAACAGCAAAGGAATCAGGTGCTTTGCACATGTGCTAAAGCAGTGAACACGTGGACAGTAAAGGCTCTTACTCATAAAGAGAAGCCTTCTTACTCAGCAGCTTACTGAGCATGACTGAGCATGCTCAGTAAGCACACCCTGACTTCTTACTCATCCATCTATGGTGCTTGATAACAAGGTTATGACTTGTTCCCTATTTTAGCAGTTCTCTTGTAGTATATAAGCACTCAATAAAGTAGCAGACAGTCTTCAGACTGTCCATTTGTTTATGGCACTCTCTATCCCTGGGATACTCCTTTAAGGACCATCCCCTTGTGACCATTCTGGCTTCTTCCCTGCATACTTGCTCGACTCTATCAGTAACCATACCGCTTTGGTATTTGGTACTGCTTTGGACTCTACTCTTCACTCATGCAGTCTTGGACATCTATCAACTCGTCTTTGAGCTAACCCCTCACTCTTGAACTGGATAGTTCAACAGTGAGTCTTGACACCAAGAATGTTGGTCTGCTAGTACAGAAGACACTGAAACAGACCCATGGACAGCAAAGTGTAACTGCAAAGCAGAGTATTGCACATGCGGCTATCAACCAGATACACCCCCTATGCCTAATTGTCAACACACATACTGCTGATCACTAAGGACTCAGGAGCAGGTGGGCAAGGGTCAGAACAGACAGTATGCGGCATAGATGGCGTTGAACAGGAGGACGAGCCAAATGACTAGGAGATACCAGATGGGGACTGGTATATGTTGCAGGAAGCAGAGGCGAAGACTGGAGGCCAGTGCAGCGAGGGGGCTTTAGACAAGGCGGTCGTTGAAGAGTACCTTGGAGGCGAGGGGAATCTTTAGGCTGAGCGGTTGCAGGGGAGTACCCAGGAAGATGAGAGTATCACAAATGGACAGTCTGACAACTGCCATGCTTCATTGGGGCTTATATACAGTGTACAAGGTCGATTACAAAGAACTGGAACTATTCTAGACCCTTTGGTACCATCCAATAGGACTACAGAGGCATAAACTCACTTGTGTCAAGTTTCAGGCTTACTGAGCGCATTACTGATCATTGTGGAGCGATGACATCATTATGATGTCACTGTGGAGCGCTTAGTGAGCCTATGGGGTCACTGTGGAGTCACTCAGTCAGCCATGATGTCATTGGAGCCTTGATGACATCAGATGAGTTATGCAACAGTTTCTAAGAGTTTGTGCCACTGTTTCGGGTTCTTGGTGGCTGGGTGACCATGTGGCTGCCACATGATGATTACCCGATTAGGAAACAGGTGCCTGGTCGTGTTATAGTGCCTTTGCAATAGCGATATCTTGTACTGCAGGAGGGGTAGCCCAGGAAACGGAAGGGAGTTGGCAATGCAAAGTGAGAGAGGTCTCTCTTGAGTGAGATAGGACAATCTACGGCCAGGACCTGGCCTTGGTTCGTAACACTAATGGAATTACTTTGTGGACACCAGAAGATTATCATCTCCCCTTCCAGTAATTCTGGCTCCTCAACACAGAAGACATGCATCCTCTCAAGCTCCCTCTAGAGAGACAGTTCCCAATGCAAGGGGATTCCTTGTTGTAAGACCATTGCCTCCTACTCCTCCTGATGCCTAAGTACCGTTGTCTACCAGTCATATTCCTACATCAGTCATACCTCCCCAACCCATTGCTTCACCTTTTGTCAAATCCCCTGACAGTATCAATATTAGAAATACTGAACTACACCCCTACTTACCGGAACAATCTTTCTTAGCTCTTAACCTACCTATGTGATCAAAAAGAGAACTACTTGAATTCAAGAACTATTGTACACAAGCTTGGCATTTAAGAACAACACACTTTGTAGTTTATCAACATCCCATCAGAGAGATAAATGACTTTGCTATTTCACCAGCAGAATTTGAAGGATACTTGTGGAAGACATGAGTAGTCTTAATGCAAAGTAGTCTCACTGAAGAATACTCTTGAATCCACTTAAGAAAACACCAAGGAAGACCTGACACCATTCAATTGAAACCAGCCTACACCATAGCATATCCTTGGAACAATGGCCACTGGACTATAACCATTGTCTAAATTTATGAGCACTAGAAGGAATTTACTGAACAAGAAGAAGATCAAGTCCCATTGGTATTCAAAAGCCTAAGCTACAACACCCAGGATCACCATTACTGAGGAAAGTTTGCTGGGGTATCTATCATCAACCACAGAAACCTTGCAGAACCTTGGATATACAAAGATGATAACAATGAAGTCACTGTTGCACAACTTAAAGCAGGACTTACAGGAGCAGAAAGCATTCAAGACTTCAACCCACTCAACCTCACTGGGACCTTCCAAAAGAAACCAGTAAAGTGGAGTTGTTCTAGAAAACATTGGATATACTACAACAACAAAGAAGTTGATTTCACTGCCAGAGAAGAACAGGAAGTGAGCACCATCCTAGGCACCGCACCAAGTATCTGAAGCACCACTCCAGGACCTTCTACCCAACAAAATCCTCAACAACCAACCCCTCAGACATTTAGTAGCACTCCACAAGCAGTCCCTTGAGCACAAACCCCAACTAGGATCCAACTACAAGGATCAGCTCCACCCATCATTACAACTGCAACACCCCCAATGTCATGAACAATTTCCTGGAGAGGGCCCTTGAAGGACCCTTCCTTATGAGAGGAAACCCAGCCTCTATGGTGTCACCCTGTTCACACAGACAAAAAGGGTGAGTAGAGGTGTCCACAATTTCACATGCCCATTGTCGCGCAAGCAATTCTCAGCACAATCAACATACAGCAAGCCCCACTTAATGGCAACCCTTTTAACTATAAAGGACAGTATTATGGCCTCCCTTAGAACCATTTAGGACGACTCTAAGTGCTCCACAATAGGCACTAACATGATACTAAAGACCCTACAATGCGTTATTAGACTAACTCTAATAACTATAGAACAAACTATAAGGCAATACTAAGGACCTTAATAGAAGTATTAGGGTCGACTCTAAGGACCCTAATAGAACTATATAAGGGACCTTATAAGCAACTCTATTCCCTGAACCAAACTACAAGTCCTCAAATGACTGGCCCTAAACTAATCAACAGCAAATGAATCAGGTGCTTTGCATGTGTACTAAAGCAGTGTGTTACCGAGTGGTTTGGGGTCCGGAAGATGCTGGAACACCTGAACTATGGACTGCACTGTTTCCATTATGCGTGCGTCAGATCTTGATCGTTTATGTTCGTTGATATCACATTCGGAACGCGTTGATCGTATCTTTCAGAAGATGTACTGAAGAAGCAATGAGTAGCAGTGCTTCTGTCCCAGATGTTCCTGTACCGCCATGTACGTCGATTCCTTGATTGGGGAAGCACTTAATGCTTCCAGCACCGAGATCGTTTACATAGAAGCAACCTCGCTTCTATGAGCCGCCTTTTGCTTCTATAGCACCAACCAGTACTACAGTAGCATGAACCTTATCCCTGTAGGGCTATATAAAGCCCCCAGTAGAAACAGTTGAGCCTTAAGCTCGACTTAGTTTGCCAATCCCAAACAGTTGACTCCTACCCCGTCTGCAGAGCCCCTCTCATCTTGTTGTCATACTCTAGAAGGATCTAACACTCCTTCCCCTCCACGAGTATTGCTTGCTTGACTCAAGCATATCTGCATTGGTAGGACGTGTTTATAGACGCGACCATTGATCTTATTTAAGGCACTTTGGAGCCTTAACATAAGTCGAGCTTCTATCACACACATCGCTGTGAAAGCGAACCAGAAATAGGCAGGAAGCCTAAAAGACTAGGATCTAGTCATCATAGGGTCAGCAACCTACGCTGAAGTAGTCAAGGGGGAGAATCTATACAGACCCCTCCGCGACAAGAAGAAGGTGTACTATGTGACTCTCAACAAGCAGCACGGTTGGACACACGCATACTTCTGTAAAGACCCCTACTGTCATTGGCATAGACAGTGGTAAGAGGGCAGACAAGTCCCGACTCCCTAGGAAAGGCAGTGGCAAGTGGACAAACTGGAAATTGAAGGAGAACATAGCATACACGTAAAGTTCAACCAGAAATCAAAGCAAGGAACCAAATTTGGTTGGTTCAAGGCTGGAGAGAGGGACGATCTACCCTCAGGAATCAAAGTAACTGCCATCTGGTGTTGGGCAGACCAGGAAGGGCCTAACAGATACGAGGTCCGATACAAAGGAAGCTACCTTCCTTGTGAATACATCAACAATCAGTGGTACTTTGTTGATTACCACAAAGGACGTCCCTACGCAGGAGAGGACGAAGACATCGATGAATATAAGGTCCTAGGTCTAGGAACCAAGACAGATCCTTATACTACTCATTGGGAACCCAGAAACCCAGTAGTAGACGACCCAGCTCCATTGATACAAAAGTCATCAAGTGGAGAAACAGAACAGTTGGACCCTCCAACTACAGATCAGAAAGCAGAAGCACCAGAAGTATTGGAGCTAGCTGAAAGACTAGAGCAGACAGTACACGTCTCGCCCATTGAACCAACAATCGTGGAAGAGCCAGAAGAATCAGTCGAAATGGCTACCATTGCAGCAATGCAGACAGCCACCATTGCCACCCAGACAGCAGGTGGAAGAGCAGGGCCCACCATCATAGTAAACCCTGGAGGTGGTCCACCTGGAGCAGGAGGACCACCTGGAGGTGGAGGAGTCCCCTTCGGACCTGGAGGTCCACCAGTACCAGGAGGAGGCCCACCCAGAGGAGGCCCTCCAGCAGGGGGACCACCAGCAGCACCTCCTGTAGGACCAGGGGCTAATCTAGCACCTCAGCCGGCACCAGGCCCCCATGGGGGCAACAGATCTCTAAAAGGAGACCCTCCTGAAGTCTTCAAAGGAGACAGGAAAAAGACAAAGTACTTTGTCCAGGATTTCAATCTATGGAATCTGCTCAACAGTGACAACCCAACCATGACTATTCCAATGAAGTGAGTAGCCCTAGCTCTCACCTACATCAAAGGAGAGAAAGTACATGAATGGGTGGTCAATCAAACGAACCTGGTAGAAGCAAAAAGAAATGGGGACCCGCCGTATCCTTACGCACCAGTGCAGCTAGATCAAACTGACATGCTCTTTTGGACCGAATTTGTGGATGACTTCTTCAGAGAATTCAAAGACACCACAGAGCCTGAAGACGCTTTCATGGAGCTACAACAATTGTCCATGTCTAAAGCAGCATCGCTGGATGACTATACCAGCAAATTCCTTGTTCTGCTCAGTAAAGCAGGATGGGACCAGAACTCACCAGGAGCAGTAGAAGCCTACAAGGCTGGCCTAATCACCTGGCTGGTGCGACAAATCTACAATCGACCAGTCAGAGACATACCTGCCATCAATGATCTACGAGCATGGATCAATGCTGCTAGGGAAGAACAGGCCAGAGACCAGCTCATGAAAGCCAATATTGGATCTGGAGGTGGATCGTTGACCACCAGGGAAAATCGCATGAAATCCCTACAGGTTGGGAAAAGGCGAAACCAAAGAGATCCGAATGCAATGGAAGTGGACTCAGTATCCACTGATGCAGCAAGGACCAAGCGACGTCCTCCTCTGACAGAGGAAAAGAAGAAACTGCTAGCAGAAGGGAAATGCTTCATCTGCAAGAAAGCAGGACATATCAGTCGGAACTGTCCTGACAAGGACAGAGTCAAGAAGAAATCAAGTAACCCAAGGGACAAAGGGAAAGCTCGAGCTCTGGAAACAGAGAAGGAGGACGACTCAGGGGACAGTGGAAATGAAAGCACTGTCTCCGGGCGACCTACATCTCCTCCTCCTACCTATAACAAGAGCTCCTCCTCGGCGTCCATAAAGAAGATGTCCACCAAACAGAAGGAGGACTTGTTGGAAGAACTGATGGAACAGGGTTTTTAGGAACACCTAAGTCAATGGCCTGGCTTAGGAAGAATAGTGTGTTGCAAGTGTACATCAGAAGACTGAATGCTATGAATATTCCATTCACTTTCGTCACTGCACACACAACGGCCGAGGAATCTGCTCTACTGGACAGTGGAGCAACAGAGAACTTTATCGATCACTCAGCTTGGAAAAGACTGAAGATTGGGAAACAAGAACTACATGAACCCATGGTAGTACGAAACGTCGACGGAACCCAGAATAAGCAAGGGGAACTCACTCATTACTGCTGGCTTCACGTCCGATTCAAGGAAAAGGAGAGCCTGCAAAGGTTCTATCTCACAGATTTAGGAAAGGATCGGGTCATCCTGGGATATCCCTTCCTATATGAATTCGACCCCACCATCAACTGGAAGAAAGGACAGCTGATGGAAGGAATGGTACAGATTGAGACTGCTTGATACAAGTACCTGGATCTCTATGTTGCAAAACTCCAAAAGCGAGCAAGAGATGAGAACCAACAATTGAAGAAAGGGGAAGCCATTTACCTATGAAAGACGACTATTGCTCAGAAGTGGGCCCAGCAGTCGATTAAACCACAGGAAGGAGAGGATCCCCTTGCCAATGTTCCAAAGCAATTCCACCGCTTTGCAGATGTCTTCTCAGAAGAGAAGTCCCAGAGGTTCCCACCACCCAGGGAACCAGATATGCAGATAGAGCTGTTACCTGATGCACCAAAGGAACTAAACTGCAAAGTGTACCCCCTAACACGAGATGAGCGAGACCTCAAGAAATTCCTAGCTGATGAAGTAGAGAAGCGATACATCACTCCAGGTCCATCCAGCTACACATCTCCAGTGTTCTTCATTGGCAAGAAGGACAGCAAGGAGAAGAAGATCATTGTAGACTATCAATGACTAAATCAGTGGACCAGATGAGACAATGAACCTTTACCACATCTGGAACAAGAGGTGGAAAGACTCCGAGGGAAAAAGATCTTCTCCAAATTCGATATACGATGGGGATACAATAATGTGCAACTGGCAGAAGGAGATCGCTGGAAGGCAGCCTTCAAGACACCATATGGAACATACCTGCCCAATGTCATGTATTTTGGGCTCAAGAACGCACCAGCCTTCTTTACTAGGCTGATGAGAAGAGACTTCGGTGACTGGCTGGACCGATGGGCAGAATATACGGTCAACTATTTGGATGACTTTGGAATTGCCACGGGGGACAGTCCTGAACAACTAGAAATCCATGAGCAATGCGTCAACGAACTACTCACGCTGATGCAGAAGAATTCATACTTCCTGAAACCCCAGAAGTGCCAGTTCATGGTGCGAAAACTAACCATGCTAGGATGGGACATAGACGAAGGGAAGATGAAGATTGAAGCCTCCAAAGTCCGAGGAATCACGGACTGGCCTCAGGAAATCAAGGACGTACACAAAGTGCGCAAAGTCATGGGAGTCCTCAGTTACAATAGGGCTTTCATTCGAGGATTCAGTCAGATTGCTCGACCCATTATTGCCTTGACAAAGAAAGGGGTGCCATTTGAATGGACCCAAGAATGCAAAGATGCTCTGGAACGACTTATCCAGATAGTATCATCTGACCCTGTCCTGCTCCATCCTGATGAGGAGCGACCCTTTGAACTGGAAGTAGACGCGTCCAATTATGCCATTGGAGCAGTATTATTCCAGAAGGACGAACCAGGAAAGAGGAGACCAATAGGTTACTTCTCAGCAGCCTTGAAACAAGCAGAAAAGAACTACGACATATGGGACAAAGAGTTCTTAGCCATGGTGCGAGCCTTGAAACACTGGCGACACCTGCTCATGGGAGCAAAGCATAATGTGGTGGTCTATACAGACCATGCGAACCTGTTGCATTACCGACACCCTCAGCGAATAAATGGTCGAGTGGCAAGATACATTACCTTCTTGGCGGACTTCGACTTAGAATTGAAACATCAGGCAGGTGCAAGGAATAAAGCAGATGCCCTGTCAAGGAGACCTGACCTTGACGATGGACAAGGGGATAAAGAAGAAGTGGTCGCGCTACCTGACCATCTTTTTATTCGAGTAATGCACACTACTGCATTGGAAGAATGGATAAAGAACCAACAAGGGGAAGAAAGACACCGATTAAAGTTACTTGATTGGGTACAGAGACACCGACTGGAGAAGCAACATAACTTATGGTGGAAGAATGAAGCCTTGGTGGTTACAGGTGACAAAGGAACCCACAGGATGTTACTGGAACAGTATCATGACAGTCCCACAGCAGGACACCCAGGAAAAGCTAAAACATTACTGGGAATGATGCGATACTACTGGTGGCCCACCATAAGACGCTTTGTCGACCGATATGGGGAAGGATGCGCTATTTGCCAAAGTAACAAGTCAAACACTCATCCAAATCGACCTCCCTTGTATCCCATTCCACTGGAAGAAGGGGCTACTGTCAAGACTCACTGTTGAACTATCCAGTTCAAGAGCGAGGGATAAGCTCGAAGACGAGTCGATAGACGTCCAAGACCGCGTGGGCAAGGAGTAGAGTCCAGAGGAGCAACAAATACCAGAGAGGTATTGTTACTGTGAGGGTAGAACAATCACGCAGGGAAGAGGCCAGGATAGTCACAAGGGGATGGTCCTTAAAGGAGTATCCCAGGAATGGAGAGTGCCATAAACAAATGGACAGTCTGAGGACTGTCCGCTACTTTATTGAGCGCTTATATACTACAAGAGAACTGCTAAATAGGGAACAAGTCATAACCTTGTTATCAAGCACAATAGAGTGATGAGTAAGAAGTCGGAGGATGCTTACTGAGCATGCTCAGTCATACTCAGTAAGCTGCTGAGTAAGAAGCTTCTCTTGATGAGTAAGAGCTTCCATTGTCCACGTGTTTACTGTTTTAGTGCACGTGCAAGCACCTGATTCATTTCCTGTTTAGTTAGTTTAGGGCCGGTCATTTGAGGACTTGTAGTTTGGTTAGGGAATGGTGTTATCTTATAAGGCCCTTATATAGTTCTATTAGGGTCCTTAGAGTCGACCCTAATATTTCTATTAAGGTCCTTAGTGTTGCCTTATAGTTCGTTCTATAGTTATTAGAGTTGGTCTAATAACGCGTTGTAGGGCCTTTGATACTAGGTTAGCACCTATTGTAGAGTTTCTAGGGTCGTTCTAAAGGGTCCTTAGGAAGGCCCTAATACTGTCTTTTGTTGCTAGAAGGGTTGCCTTTAAGTGGGGCTTGCTGTATGTCAATTGTGCCGAGAATCGCTCGCGCAACAATGCGCGCGCGATATTGTGGACACCTCTACTCACCCCTTTTGCTCGTGTGAACAGGGTGACACCATAGAGGCTGGGTTTCCTCCTATAAGGAAGGGTCCTTCAAGGGCCCTCTCCGGGGAATGGTTCATGACAGCTACTCCCTTCTCAACTGTCAGCATGGACTTTGTGGTCAAATTGCCAAAGTCGAAGGGATGCGACAGTATATTGACTGTCACTGACCACGATTGTACTAAAGGTGTCATCTTGCTTCCTTGCAAAGAAGAAATGGATGCAGAAGAGCTAGCACAGCTCTACAAGGACAGAATATTCCCATTTGTGGGAGTACCAAGCAAGATCATATCCGATCGAGATAAACTAATAAGTTCCAAGTTCATTAGGGAACTTTGCAACCAGCTGCATATCAAACAGAATATCAGCACTGCCTACCATCCCCAGACAGATGGACAATCAGAAAGAACGAATCAGACGATGGAAACATTGCTAAGAATCTTTTGCAACCACCAACAAGATGATTGGGTGGATTGGCTGCCTCTGGTGCAATACACAATGAATTCTAACGTTTCAGAGACAACCAGACAATCCCCTTTCTTCTTATGGATGGGCTTTATGCCCAAGGCACACCAGCCAAATCGGGGAAGCAAGATACCAAGAATAGACAATTGGAAAGTCCGGATCCAGGAAGCGAGATCACAGGCACAAGAAGCGATGAAGATCGCTTCCCTAATGTGGAAGCGAAGAAGTAGCTTCCAACCTTATCAAAAAGGAGAAAGGGTATGGCTCGACAGCACCAACCTAAAAACGACACATCCTACAGTGAAACTATGCCCAAAACGATATGGGCCCTTTGAAATCATGGAAGTGATTAGTCCGGTGACATCCAGATTGGATCTCCCTAGCCGCTGGAGGATCCATAACGCGTTTCATGCCTCCTTATTGACGCCTTACAAGGAAACCAAGGAGCATGGGGCCAACTACACCAATCCAGAAGCAGAATTGGTGGAAGGAGAAGAGGAATATGAAGTAGCAACGATTTTAGGTTCGAGACAAACTGGAAGGAGGAAACAACTGGAGTATCAAGTCCAGTGGGAAGGGTACTCCGAAGCCCATGACTCTTGGGAGCCAGTAGAGAACATCAAAGCGTCTAGACTAATAGAGGAATACCACAGAAAGAACCCCACGGCCATATGGGTTATAAAAGTCCAGCGAAGGATGCCCTCTACTTCCTCATCCCCATATCGTCGCTCACAAATGTCCCAAACTCCCACTAATGAAATCGTTCCCCAATCTGACCTCTCTGGTGTAGAGGGGCCACTCGAAATCACCACTCCCGATGCTTCCCTCCTCACCTTCTTCCAAGGAATGGATGAACATAACACTGGAGAAGGAGAAGCAGATATGCATCCTCTCGAATTTGGACCCCCTGCTGACCAAGTCGACGTTCAGCCTGGGGATTGGGATGTGACGTCCCCCACCAGCACTCTTGACCAGGATGCCCACCCTGGAGAGCCTTGGGTACGATGGGACGCTGACAGACACCACACAGGGATTGACATCCCTGATGGCATGACTTGGGGCAACAAACCGGCCAGGTATGTGGCCTATGACGTTGCCTTGGGAGAGCCGAGAGTGAGGGGGAAGAATGGAGAAGGCCATGCAGACTATGGCGAGATCCTCCAGGCCACCCCTTGCTATAACCTCTATAACTATGGCCAAGACGAACATGACTTAGACTGCTTCGACACAGAGAGGCAGTTCAAAGGGCGCTGGAGGCAGACCCTCTACCTGCTAGGCGACTATGGGTTGCAGGCAGAACTATACCGCTTGGACCATCTTTACACCTTACAAGAGACACTGGAAGCTAACTATAAGGTGCTCGAAGAAGAGGAGAAGCAGCTGCGCTACAAGCTCAGCAAGTACCTAGCCGAGAAGCGAGGAGTAGAGAGAGACAGGGCTGAAGCCAAGGAGAGAATGGCGGCAGCCAAAGTATGCTCACATTGTTGGGAGTTCATTGAAGCAGGCTGTAGCCAGGGAGAAACCCCTCCAGGTGTCTGGGCTGAAGAACTCCTCACCAACTATCGGGCTGGGCAGCCCACTCCCCCTCTACCCATCTTCGTCCCTCAGCTGCCATTGGCAGACATCGCTCAGGGGTATGCTACCCCCAACCCAGAACCAGTACCAGCCAGCCCCACGCCTACGACGGTGCTAGGGTATTCGGAAGAGGAGATGAATGTCCTCCAAACCATGTCCAGTATGCGCCTTCAAGGAGGAGCAGGATTGGAAGCGTCACCAAACCCTTCCCCCCAGAGCTCTATCTATTATCATTCCTATAGCAGCAGTGGGGAAGCGTCTACTGCAACGGCTGACTTCATTCCGGAGCCTCAGCAACTGAACATGATAGAAGGGAGGAGGAAAAGGAACCGATGCAAGTATTGTGGCGAGGTAGGACATTTTAACAAGTACTGTCCACTGCCCCACCAATATTGCCGCGACCAACTGGCAGCAGACGCTGCCTCACATTGCCTAGTGCCTCCGTATCATCGTTCCTATACACCAATCAGATCATGCCCTTTTCACCGAGGATGGGAACAGGCACACCCGAGCAGGAAGAGGAAGTCTGACCAGGAGAGGGAGGACACTGCTAACCCGCGCATCTTGCAGGTAGCGAAAGGAGAAGGGTCCAGGACCTTTCAAGAACCTCCCACTACGACTCCTCTTTGCTCAGACACACCTCCAGTCCGGAGGTTACCTAGGGACTCTGACAGACTCCCACAGATCATGTCTCCTTCAGCCACCGCTAAGGAGTCAGAGACGATAGTAGCCTTAGCATTGGCTGCCTATGAGGCAGCAGAAGAAGGCCAATACACCTTCACCGCATCACCTCCTCCCCTTGATGATGATGGCGTTGACCCCACCACTCGATTTTAGAATCGTTGGTGTGTGGGACCACCAATCTGAAGGAGGGGTAATGTTACCGAGTGGTTTGGGGTCTGGAAGATGCTGGAACACCTGAACTATGGACTGCACTGTTTCCATTATGCGTGCGTCAGATCTTGATCGTTTATGTTCGTTGATATCACATTCGGAACGCGTTGATCGTATCTTTCAGAAGATGTACTGAAGAAGCAATGAGTAGCAGTGCTTCTGTCCCAGATGTTCCTGTACCGCCATGTACGTCGATTGGGGAAGCACTTAATGCTTCCAGCACCGAGATCGTTTACATAGAAGCAACCTCACTTCTATGAGCCGCCTTTTGCTTCTATAGCACCAACCAGTACTACAGTAGCATGAACCTTATCCCTGTAGGGCTATATAAAGCCCCCAGTAGAAACAGTTGAGCCTTAAGCTCGACTTAGTTTGCCAATCCCAAACAGTTGACTCCTACCCCGTCTGCAGAGCCCCTCTCATCTTGTTGTCATACTCTAGAAGGATCTAACACTCCTTCCCCTCCACGAGTATTGCTTGCTTGACTCAAGCATATCTGCATTGGTAGGACGCGTTTATAGATGCGACCATTGATCTTATTTAAGGCACTTTGGAGCCTTAACACAGTGAACACGTGGGCAGTAAAGGCTCTTACTCATCTATAGAAGCCTTCTTACTCAGCAGCTTACTGAGCATGACTGAGCATGCTCAGTAAGCGTACTCCAACTTCTTACCCATCTGTCTATTATGCTTGATAACAAGGTTATGATTTGTTCCCTATTTAGCAGTTCTCTTGTAGTATATAAGTGCTCAATAAAGTAGCAGACAGTCTTCAGACTGTCCATTTGTTTACAGCACTCTCCAAACCTGGGATACTCCTTTAAGGACCATCCCCTTGTGACCATTCTGGCTTCTTCCCTGTGTACTTGCTCAACTCTACCAGTAACTATACCTCTCTGGTACTTGTTACTGCTTTGGACTCTACTCCTCGCCCATGCAGTCTTGGACATCTACCGACTCGTCTTTGAGCTTACCCCTCACTCTTGAACTGGATAGTTCAACAGTGAGTCTTGACACCCAAGCCCTACAACATCTAACAATCCTTGTCTTGTAGGAGCTGCCCCAGAACCCTTTGATGGAAAGGCAGATAATGCAGAAGCCTTTTGGGCAGCTTTGGCCAATTATATCAATGGCAACTCTTTTATGGATGAAAGCAAGAAAGTTGCTGCTGCACTTACACACTTTAAAGTAGGAACCCCTGCTGGAGTGTGGGCTAGGGAACAAACCATGAAGGCCATAGGATTTTTGGGAGTTGGCCAGTTGCAGATGCTTTCTACCTTTTTAGGGTCCATTTGTATGGTATTCCCTTTTAAAATTACTCCAAGGAATTCAACTGTGTCTTGTTCAAACTGGCATTTCTCCGGTTTGAGGTATAAATTGTGTTTTCTCAGTTTGTCTAGTATTCAGTGGATGTATTGTTCATGATTGGGGTCATCTTCTTTTGTTGCAATGAGTATGTCATCCATGTAGATGGTTAGCCAATCTTCTTGTAGTTCTTCTTCAAATATTGCATTCATCATTGTTTGGAAGGTGGCTGGGGAGTTGGTTAGGCCGAAGAACATCACTGTTGGCTCAAATAATCCTTTGTTGGTAAGGAAGGCTGCTTTCCATTGGTCTCCTTCTTTGATATGGACATTGTTGTATCCCCATTGGATGTCAAATTTGGTGAACTTCCCTTTCCCTCTTACTTTGTTTATCAATTGTGGGATTAGAGGTAAAGGGTATTGGTTTTGTACAGTCCATTCATTCAGTTTCCAATAGTCTTGAACTGGTCATAATTTTCCATCTTTCTTTTTAATGAAGAAGAAAGGTGCTGCATAAGGAGATTTTGAGGGTCCAATATATCCTTTCTGTAGGTGCTCTTTTGATGAGTTTCTTCAATTCTTCTTGTTCATTCTGAGTTAGTGGATATATTTTTTCCTGGTAATGAGCTCGGTGCACCTGGTTTTAATTGGATAGCGTGATCCCAAATCCTCAGTTCTTGGAATCATTGGGCAGCTTCCTCTGAAAATATTTGGCTATGTTGCTTATATTTGTCAGGTATGATAGGAGAGTCCTTGGTTGTTTGTGGTATTATGATTCTTCCAATGTAGAGATCATTGGTCATTTTTTTGTACCTTTTTGTCTTGGGAGGAATTGTGCTTTGGCTGCATCTGGAGCTTTGATGATTAGTGGTAGGTGTGATGCATTGATCCATCCTCTTGCCCAGTTGATTTTTGGTTGATTGGCAGCAAACCATGGGTATCCTAGGATCATTTGATTGTCTCTTAGTTCAGATAGGAACAATCTCATCTTGATAGTTTTTGTGCCTGTTCTGACATCTAAGTCCATGTAATATTGTAATACTCAAGTTTTGTTAGGTGTTCCGTCCACATTGAGAAGTCTTTGGGGTTTCTCTAGTTGTTTGATGGGGAGATGGAGCCACCAAGTGTACTTCAGGTTTAGGAAATTTCCTGTAGCTCCCAAGTCGAGTAGTGTGATAGTTTCAGCCCTCTTATGAGAAGAATGGAGATATGTTCTAACTGTCATTGATTTCCTGTTAGATATATACACATTCTTATCCAAGCTCCTAATCCAGGCTGAGCAAATTAGGCAGAGGGAAAATCCTGGGAGACTCCTAGTTGAGAGGCTAACACATCCTTATCTTGGTCCAAAAGCAACTCCAGAGTTGCTTTTGCAGCAGCGATTCTGTCTTCAGAAGAAGACAAGCAAGTATGGGTGTTGGTAATAGGTTCTATCATGGTAGAAGTGTCATCCCAGTCAATGAGGTTGACGTGTTCTTCACATTGTGGGCAATCATGTGCAAAGTGTCCTAGTTGGCCACATTCAAAGCAGTTGTTGTTGTTTTGGCAGCAGTTATTGTTGTTAAGTTGCACAACTTGTCCTTGGAAGTTTCATTGATTTTGAAATGGTGGAGCTCATGTCCTATCAATGTCCATGGGTACTTGTTGATTGGCCATGGATCTAGGGGTGTTCAACAAATTGTACCCTTGTTGAAATGACTGAAATGCACCATGTCCTCCTGGATTGAAAGTATTTCTTTGTTGGTATTGTTGATTCCCACAATATGGAAAACCTCCCCTGGGTGCAAACAGGGTGCATCTGAATGTGTTGTTTTGTCCAAGTAAATTAGCTAGCAGTTGCTTTCCTTTGATAGTCTCAACTGCTCATTGTTTGATGTCATCATATGTATTCATATTTTGTGAGGTCAATATAGTGTCAAGGACATTCTGTGGTAGAACCCCTCATAAACAGGTGGGTGACTGAGTCTTCACCGAGTTGATAACCTGCTTCCTGAGTGAGCGTTTCAAAAGTTGATACATATTGGTTGATTTCATTGTTCCTAGGACAAAGTTCTAAGATCTTTCCTGCTGAATATTGTGGACATCCAGTATCTTGATATTGTTGTTGGAATTTGTATAGGAATTGTTCCCATATGGCTGGGATGTCATCTTGTGGACTGAGAGTATCAATCTATGCACCGATCTTTCTTGCCCAGTTGTCTGTTTCTGGTCCTTGCATAAGGGTGAGAGCAACTGCAACTTGTTGGATGGGGGAGTTCATGCCAGCTACTGTCATGATTTACCCCTTGTTGGTTTGTCACTAACCTTTTCTGTTATTGTTCTCTTGTGTCACCCTCATCCCTTTGGTTACCATTTTATCCCTTGATATTGATTGACAGCTGTCACTTTACCTCCTTGTGTTTCACTTGTCATTGATCTCCTTTTGCTATTGGTTCACCCTTTATCTATTGTTCTGCATATAGTACTGTACAGCCTCGCTATATACAGTATTTAAGCGCCTGTAGAAGCTGGGGAATGCCCCAAGCTTAGCTTTGTCCCATTTCCTGTTGCATCCCTTGCCCTGTATACTCTCTCAATCACAACTTGCTTGTGCTGGCTTACACCCTGTTTAACCTGAGCACACCTCAAGGAACCCTTGTGTTCCTCTTCCTCCTCTGCCTCTCTCCCATCGTCCTCCTCTTCTGTGAAACCAGAAGATCAACTCTGTCTGTGGACTGAGTCATTGTCTGACTTAATCTTGAGACACTAAACCTTTGATCTGGTCTCTTTGAGCCAGCCCCACTGAACCCTTGAACCAAGTCACAGGGACTTGGCCCCACTGAACCCTGAGCTAACACTCCAATGGCCATGACGCCATAACAGCTACTGCTTGGTTGGCATGAAGGTAATCAGTTAGTTGTTGGACAAAAAGATCTGCCTTAGTTTGGTCTCCTTCGAATGGAATTGGAAGGCTTCTGAGTGTTTTGATATCTCCAGGTGCCACTTGTGGTACCGGGACCTGAGGCAGGTTAGCGTTTGGACCATATCCTCAAGGGCCACCTGGACTGTTATGAACCAAGGCCAGGACCTGGCCATATATTGTCCTATTCTACTCAAGAGAGACCTCTCTCACTTTGCATCGCCAACACACTTCCGTTTCTTGGGCTATCCCTCCTGTGGTGCAAGATATCGCTATTGCAAAGGCACTATGACATGACCAGGCACCTGTTTCCTAATCGGGTAATCATCGTGTGGCAGCCACATGGCCACTCAGCCACCAAGAACCCGAAACAGTGGCATGAACTCCTACAAACTGTTGCATAACTCAGATGATGTCATCTAAGCTCCAATGACATCATGGATGACTGAGCGACTCCCCAATGACCTCATTGTCTCACTAAGTGCTCCACAGTGACATCATAAGCATGTCATTGCTCCACAGTGATCAGTAATACACTCAGTAAGCCCAAAATCTGACACAAGCGAGTTTATGCCTCTGTAGTCCTATTGGATGGTACCAAGGAATCTAGAATAGTCCCTGACCTTTGTAATCGACCCTGTACACAGTATATAAGCCCCAATGTAGCATGGCAGTCATCAGACTGTCCATTTGTGATACTCTCATCTTCCTGGGTACTCCCCTGTGACTGCTCAGTCTAAAGCCTTCCCTCATCTTCAACATACTCTTCAACGACCACCTTGTTTAAAGCCCCTCGCTGCACTGGCCTCTATACTTCGCCTCTGCCTTCTGCAACACATACCAGTCCCCATCTGGTATCTTCTAGTCATTTGGCTCATCCTCCTGTTCAACGCCATTTATGCCGTGTACCATCTGTTCCAACCCTTGCCCACCTGCTCCTGAGTCCTTTGTGATCAACAGTATGTGTCTTGACACGGACCACCTGGGCCTCCTGGGTTAACAGTTCCACCTGGTCCTCCTGGTCCTCCAGGTCCCAAAGGATGTCCTCCACCTCATCACAATGCATTTCTAAGAGCTTGGTATGTGTCATTTGGCATGGTGGTGTTTGCTCTGCTGACTGAGGAGGGTGGTGTGGCAGTGGTAGTCAGTTGGGTGGTTGTGGCAGTGGTCATGACTGTAGCTGTGGCCATGGTGTTTGTTCCCTGATCGGAAATTGTTGGTGTTGGTAAGATGGTTGTTTGAAGGATGATTGGGGTGAGGGTGTCGTTGTCTGACTTAATGTTGTTTGGTATGGGAGCGTTTTGTATTTGTTGTTCGGTACTGGTTTCCTCTTCGATAGTGGTGCTGGATGCGTCTGTTTTCTGCTCATCTGCTCTCTTAGTTCGGGTTCTTCTTTTGGTTTGATGTTGTACTGATCAAGGTCTTCTCATTGTATCCCCAGATAGTGTTGTTTGTTTTTGTCTTTGAGAATTTCGTACCAATGTCCTGCTCTGAAGTATACTAGTGTGGAGTGTTCATCTATGATTTGTTCTCCCAATGGATGCATGATAAAACAGCCAAGATGTTGTCCAAGTTCATTGAGTCCAACCCAATATATCCTGCTGTTGAAAGGGGTAGTGAGGAGATTCTGCTCTGGTAGGCTCATCCATGTCCTACTTGTTGAAGGTTGAAGTCATGATGAAAGAAAGTCAAATCTAATGTCACCACCAGATGGTTAAGACAATTAACAATAGATCCATTGAGTTTAGTATGAGAGAAGTAACTGGTAGTCAATCAGTTGTGAGAGGAAAAGAATCAATTGTCAGTTAACTAGACAGGAGATTCAACTTGACCTCCTAGTGAGGCCGTCGCATACCTTATATACCTAACTAGAGAACTGGAACCTGGTCATACATTCGACGAGTTGTAGCATTGAGAATTTGAAGGAACACAAGAGAAGGTACGAGAAACATGAGAGGAGCTTCAACACGCGAGAGGAAAAGACAAGTGGCTACTCCACGCATCGAGACGATTCGAAAATTTACCACATTCGTCCTTTGCCTTTACACGATGGACAGGAATGGATAAGTCCAGTCCACTAAAACTCAACTCAGTGGTCAATAAAGGTGAAATATATTGACCACTGAATTGACTCAGCTCAGATTACAAATTATTTTAAAACAATTGATTGATTTGTTGCCCTCTCCTCATGCATCACATTATTGTAAATATGTCAACCCAAACAATTAGAACTTAGTCAAATGCTTAAGAGAGGGCAGCTCAGTGCCCAAGTTATGTAACCTAAGATGCAACATGAGTTGCCCCAAATCACCAGGGGGATCATATACACTTAATTTGCCCGATCAATTTAGCCTTAGCAGACTCGGATAAACTTAACACAATGGTGTATGTTAATACATGGATTTATATTGAATAAATCGAGACATAAAGTGCATCCACAAATATGACACCAAATTTTAAATAGGAACGGTCTACTCATTACATGGCGATAATCAGCCGATGGGGATCAATCGCACCCGATGGGGATCAATCGCCTCGATGACAGAGACTGACCACACAGATTAAACTCAACGCAAAGATCTGGGCTTTACATTTTGTTACAATTTTACTCGAGCCAAATAATATAGTTAGCATTCTTATAATTGAATCTTGTTTGTATTTTCCCACTAAGAACCAAGTCTGTGTTGAAGGCAGCGGGCGGCGGCTTGCTGAGTTTGCGAAAACACACACAAAAGAAGGGACAAAACAGGTCTCTTGTTCCAAGGCGTAACTAGAGTTTCTACATATGAGACGCGATCTATGAGAGAGGGGGATATTGGGGGATTGGGGAGACAGAAAGACGCGAGTTGGGAGTGCGATACATGGATGTGGAACAAGACGAGCCAGAGCGATGAGCTGCGATGAAAGAGGGTCGAGAGCTGGCTGGGCAGTGGAGGTGGAACCAGTACGTGATGAAAGAGAGTCGAGAGCAATGACGCAGGGCTGGAATGGGATGCCGCCTTACAGCGGGACACTGTGTGACGACGTACTAAAGAATTACCTTGGACATGGAAAGCCTTGCGAGACAGCCGACGAGCTATACCTGGAAAGTGAAGATCCTTTTGGTGGATATTGTCCTCTACGCTTTTTGTTGAATGATAGACCCATTTCTACAGGATGATCATCATCTTTAGCCTTGCGCTTGCGGCAGCCCCTGCTGAACGTTGGCTCATGACCAACAATGTTCTTTGATAGGCTGCCGTCATCGTCGGACCAATTTTTGGATTCCAGGTTCCGTGTTATGAGATTCAAGACCCATTCAGAAGAACAAAGCTTCTCGTGAGCATCCTTGACCTCCGTCCGGACATTCCTCTCCGCTTGAGGTTCGGGCATAATTGATTTTGGGTTAATATCATCATAGAAGGTTTTAAGAAGGGTGCGCAACTCTTCAATGATCTGGTGGCATGGTTCCGGGACAAAACCAAACGAATCCGGGTGAAGCATTAGTTTGTGTAGGAAAGATAGCTTTCCGTCACCGCCCCGGATAACACCATCTTCATCCACGTCTCTGTATCCATCAAATACGTGTTGCATATCTTGTGATTGGCCCTCGATCGCAGAATGTCGGCATTTCATGACAATATAAATAAGAACCCAGTAAAAGGATTCAATATCATCTGAAATTTGATGAAATCGAGCATGAGGGTGTAATAAAAGTCCTGTTGATATGAACTGCCATGTACCCTGAACACGAAGTCAATTCGCCGCGCATAGGGGATAAACAGATCATACCATGCGGGAGTGTTGTCTCTGCTGGGTCACATCCACCCTCTTGGACATGTCCCAGTTGATCAATAAACCTGATCGATCTGGGGCGATCAGAATGTTTCCTGCGCTCACATCCCGATGTAAAATTTTTGCTTTGTCATATGCGTCCGTATGAGCTGTTCCAAATTGTCAAACAACAAACTTAAACGTAACGCCAATCCTCACCGATCATAGCATCCCGAATGACCTGGCATAGCTCCCGAGTCGATCCGAACGTACTCAGCAGCTGTCCGAGCGTGTTCAAGACAAGTCGGTAGTGGACATATCGTTTGACGCGCGGTGTACCGGGACACCAAATACGTTTGCGTTCGCCATCTTTCACATAGTCTTGCATCCTTGTGCATTGTACGTTGAGTGAATGCTCCGGTGTCGACAGCATGTCGCCAGCTGGACCCAACTCCGGAATGAAACGCACTTTTGCTTCTAGTAAATCGCGATAAATATCCCCTTCTTTCTTGATACCTGGGAAATCGGTACGCCAGTAATCTTTGAGGTAAACCAGTTTATTCCGTTTGACGTCATGGCACACAAATCCAAACGTCGACCGACCAAAAAGGGTTTTCGTCTCCCATATTGGTTTCCATATGATATAGGGCTTTGGCTGTCCGTCCGTGGCATGATCGTCATTGACAAGAATCTGGCGAAGGTCTTCAACTTCAATTTTCTCGACGTCCATGTATACCGCCAGCGTGGACTGTGCATCACCAACCCCCTTATCGTTCTTCGAGACCAAGGTGACAGTGGTGTCGTATCCACGCTGGGCAAAAGTGAGAGAGTTGAGCCTCCAGATGAATTTCGGAAAGGGTGTTGGGATTTTTGGTCCAATCGAATATCTCGGTATAGATTGCACCACTGCGATCCCATTGCAGTAGTCGCCCTTCTGCCTTTCCAAAGAGGATGATCGAGTAAGAGAAGACCCGAAACTGTGAATGATGGATAGAAGTGGCATAATGTGTGAGTTGACCACACACACGATACGCGCGCTCAGTCCACCTAACGTGACACTCGACCCCAGCCTCTCGCCTCATATGTGTAAGGTTGCGAAAAATGTCCTCTTTTCCCTTTTTGTTTTCGATCCACACATCGACCGCTCTCCAGTCCAGTGAGGTCAGCCGCTCGTTTTCCTGATGACCTTCCCTTTTCTGATAGATAACGATGTCTGGTCTCCCTAGGATTGCCTTATCTTGCTTGGCAGTGGTGTTGACGAATGTGAGATTATCAGCGAGGCCGGACGTTTTGATTGCCTGTATCTGTCATGTACGTGAGCGTGGATCCCCCCTTGAATGTGGGGACTGACAAAGTGATCCTCATTGTGTGAGACGGAGCGCTTGTCGAAGCTGATGATGCGCTCCGTCTTTCGAGCTTGGCTTGCTTCTGGCACGAATTCCGAGAGGAATTCGGCTATTGGCATAGGCCCGACAAATTTGTCACATACGTCCCAGGTCATGTCCTTATATCTCTCTGAAGCTAGCTTTTGAGTTGTGGATGTGTGTGTGTGACTTCCTGATAGGTCGTATTTTAGAGGTGAAGTAGTTATAGTTAGACTACTTTGCTCAGTTTGAGGCGGCGTGCTGGGACGGATGACGGCCATGTTGTGAGATGAGACAAAGAAAAGGTGAGAATCACCTACTGCAATCAGTACGTGGTCCCGCAGTCAATGATTCTCTCTTAACTCTAATCTTAAAACAGGTTGTGTGCGGCAGCAATTACATGTACCATATGAACGATCACTTCAATGTACATACTCGAGCGAAACCAGGGTGGTTCAGGGTGCGTGAGCTTGCTCGCTTAAGTATCTGCCTACTACACGGCCACGGCCAGTGAAACCCAGAGAACCGCAGGCTGTAAGTGCCTTATCGGCAATAATTGGCTGATGGGGATCAATCTCCCCGATGACGGAGATACGCACATATGCGCTTTCATGCAAATTCTCACACACAGAATAAAACCGAGGAAAGTATTGACATTGACATGAACGACCTGCCAAGTTGTCATCACATATGCGCGCACACATTCATCTAAGAGAGACCACGCAATTCGGTAATGACAGTATGAAGCGTGGGCTTTGCTGCCCTACATAGTGCATCAAGGACATCCGTCCCCAACTTACTGCCCGCATCTTCCCAATAAACCCTTTCTACCATCGGAAAGGATCGTACATAGGCACACATGATGTCCTGTTATATGGGTAAGACATGGAAGACGAAAATGTGGTAAGGTCATACCATATCTCTATGTGATAAGCAAGCCTGGTTCAGGAACCAACTCAGAGTGCAGATCTGTCTTAGCTCACGAGTTGGGTAACCATCACTATCATAGTGGCTCAGGTTTGTATGCGGTGAGGCAGATGGCAAAGTCGGCAAAATTCGAAGCCCAAGATGGTCGAGGTTCTGGAAATGGCTCACGATTTGCAAGAGATGAAGAAAGGTAGGATCATGCGGTTGGAATTGGCTCATTTCCACTTCTAGGTTGTAAAGGCTTGTCGAGTTACCCAGTTGCTCTCCAATGTCACAGCAAATCCCCAATGGAGCACAAAGGGTCAGAAGATTGGGTAGGAAAGGCTGACGGCTAGGTCGAATGCGGTCCAATGGCACGTTGCATTGGATACGGATGCTCTTAAGGCCCTTGTGCTTGGTTAGAAAACGAATGAGCGCTGGCCCTGGGATATCCCCTTCGAGAACGAGTTTCTTGAGAGATGTTATGTTGAGCTCGCCAAGTAAAGCGGTCCAGTGGGAGGGTTTCAAAGATACTATGCAAAGGAACAGGGACTTGATAGGTGAGTGCTTGAGAATCCCCATCATGGTTTCCGCGATTCCGGGAGCGAAGGTGTAATCAGATGAAATATCAAGTAAATTAATTGTGTGAGAGCTGCATGCTCCGCTTCGTAAGGCGATGGAGGAAGGAAGACAATCCACAGAACCGAATCCTGCGAAGTGCAGTTGTGTGAGTGGTAGGGTGTTAAACAGTTGGTGCATTTTGATGAACCCAGAGGCCAGCAGAAGCGGATCGGACCCATGGAGAAGAAGGTGGAAATCCCGAAGATTGCACGTATTTGAAGGCTTGATAAGGAAACGGGTAAGGAATCTCATCGCAGTTCGGGCCTCCAGTGGGGAGCAAGGGATGGAACAGAACATCTTTTTGGGGGGTTTGAAGGTGTGAATAGCAGACCACAGTCCAAGAGACGCATATCCACTCAGTTCATGTAGTGTCACTTCTGAGCCCCCTTCACTTGTGTCGTTCGCCTCAAGCCCACAGCGGTGCAAGTACTCTGGTAAGAGCGATCGACCTATGGATCGTGAAGCAAGTACCAATGTTTGAAGATCGTCATTGTCCAGATGGGGTGGAAATCATAAGAAGTAGTTCAACAGGCATGTCCTGGATCCCTGTGCACTACAAAAGTTTGTTACGGAATGGAAATTTGCATGAACGGTCAGCGTACAAGGTGTGTTTGATGCTGCTGTACTCGGCGTCTCTTAACTGCCTTCCAACGATTACAATCGGTTGATGAGCAAAAGCGCCATTTCCGCTCATTTCCATCTGGTGGGCGCTCCAACTGTTGGGTTTATGAGCGGAGGACAGTCAGACATACACATTGGCACAGAGGCTCACCCAGTGACGTTTGCAATTGCGTGGTGGTGATGGTGGTGGTGACACAGTATTCCCTCGTCGTTTGACTGCAGTCGAATGGCGAAGGGGATTAAGCAATGAAGGGTTCAATACCATGCTTGCGATCAGGTTGTTGTGATACAGAGGCGATTGTCACCGTCATGGTCTCCATGGGTTTAAATACCTTGAGAAGGTGCAGGTACTATTGTGGGCTCAAACTGTATATTCGGGAGATTGAGACGCATATGCGTATACATTGGCAGCTTGTCGTAATTGGTTAGGGAGAAACGAGTCATTATCACACGACGAGGATAATTGTTATCGCCAACAAGCATGATGACGAGCTGACCAACAGTTAGCGCATTTGGGAAGAGATAGAAGACATTCTTACGTGTACTTCTCAAAAGCATAGAACACAGTGCCCTTTGCAGCACTGTCGAGGAGAGAAGGGTATCACCCAGCACGCATGTTCATGAGAGCGGCACTAACTTTGGGGATAATGTTCTCTGTGGGTGCCTATAGGGCTGTCATGAACCATTCTCCAGAGAGGGCCCTTGAAGGACCCTTCCTTATAGGAGGAAACCTGGTCCCTATGGTGTCACCCTGTTCACACGAGCAAAAGGGGTGAGTAGAGGTGTCCACAATATTGCGCACGCATTGTTGCGCGAGTGATTCTCGGCACAATCGACATACAGCAAGCCCCACTTAAAGGCAACCCTTCTAACAACAAAAGACAGTATTAGGGCCTTCCTAAGGACCCTTTGGAATGACCCTAGGAGCTCTACAATAGGCACTAACCTAGTATCAAAGGCCCTACAACACATTATTAGACCGACTCTAATAACTATAGAACGAATTATAAGGCAATACTAAGGACCTTAATAGAAGTATTAGGGTCGATTCTAAGGACCCTAATAGAACTATATAAGGGCCTTATAGGATAACCTATTCCCTAATAAAACTACAAGTCCTCAAATGACCGGCCCTAAACTAACTAGCAGGAAATGAATCAGGTGCTTGCACGTGCACTAGGCAGTAAACACGGGGACAATGGAAGCTCTTACTCATCAAGAGAAGCCTTCTTACTCAGCAGCTTACTGAGCATGACTGAGCATGCTCAGTAAGCATCCTCCGACTTCTTACTCATCACTCTATTGTGCTTGATAACAAGGTTATGACTTGTTCCCTATTTAGCAGTTCTCTTGTAGTATAAGCGCTCAATAAAGCAGCGGACAGTCCTCAGACTGTCCATTTGTTTACGGCACTCTCCATTCCTGGGATACTCCTTTAAGGACCATCCCCTTGTGTCTACCCTGGCCTCCTCTCTGCATGATTGCCCTACTCTCACGGTAACCGTGCCTCTCTGGTACCTGTTACTACTCTGGACCTTACTCCTCGCCCACGCCGTCTTGGACGTCTATCAACTCGTCTTCAAGCTTATCCCTTGCTCTTGAACTGGATAGTTCAACAGTGAGTCTTGACAGGGCAGTCCCTTACGCTTAGAGGTGAGATCATTAGTGGGTCTGAGCGTCAGACTGCGTAATAAAAGGTCGATGCTTACCATGAGGTTTTATCAATGTATACGATCGACCACGCCGAGCGTGCTCTTCGGCAACACGATCCGACCGAGAAGACCCTCAAACGATACAGTATTCCTGTACTACAGGAGTTATGTGTCAAGCGCGGCATCGATGTGGGTGGCTCGAGTCGCCCGCTGAAGAAGCCATATATCGATGCACTATTGATCCACGTGAGACGAACTCACCGTCACTTGTCCTTTATTCACCATGGAAGCTAGCGTGGGCAGCATAGTCGCAGGGACAGGGATCAATTAAGATTGAAGATTCGACTTCCGAATTTCTTGCCTCAACGCGTGATTACTCTCCCAAGACCTGACAGCACCTCTGAGCAGAGCATCGCCGATGAAAACCGAGGCCATCAACAGCAAGAACACAGCGATGAACCAGCAAGCACTTTCCGATTTACACAGCCCACAGCAGCGGAGCATTCACACAGCGAGGTCACACATTCTACGTCCGGCATGCATTGACTCCAGCACTGACAGACGATCAAGAGAAGATGCCTGATGGAAATACTGATTGTACGTCTGCTCCTGGGTGTCAGTCAAACACAATTGCAATTCCAAGCAAACCATCCTACACTTTTGGGAAGGATGCGCCAAGGAAAAAAGAAAAGTGGAAAGTTACATCCTTGTGAGGATTTACGAACAACGAAAGGACCTGGAACATATGAATGAGATTGAATATCCCTTGACGCCAGACGGTGGACTTGATCTTGTGGGGTTATCTCAAAAATTAAATGTCAGACAGTGCCAGGCAAGTCGGTTCAATATCATACCAATCTGTGGCGTTGGCTATGCTGACTGTCTCCTAAGGTGCTGGATGCCCACTCTTCACAACCGTGGTTTAGCAAGTGCCTTGTTTTGGAAAGCAGTGCCATTAGGCTATTGAAAGCAAAGAAGGGTATTTATGGGTGGTAGTTCAATCATCCTTGTAGCTGCTCAGTGATCGGAGGGTATAAACCACTACTGCAAGATCCCTGTTTCAGCCAACCCCATGCCTCTGTCTGTCCAGATATAACGACCCCTCGTTGTCATCCCAAATTTACAGGCTTCTTTCATGCTGGCATTAAGTATCCACTGTACAAGAAACTGTGCATACAACCAATGTGTTGTCCGATGGGATAGGACCTCAAATTATAGGAGTGTTACGATAGACTGGCAAATGATGGGGGGAGACGGAAAAACGAACATGATTGTTGTGGAAGGTAGCGGCTGTCTCGTTGCAATGGTCCATGTTATGAGGAGACATAACATCTATCGAGAATGTAACATAACAAGGCATAAAAAATGGATTTCTTTGACATGGGGTGCCATTATAGACCATTTGCTTTGACACTGCTTTGGTGTCCGGTCGCTCCCATGGCCTTTGAAATGGAAACCCAAAATCCTCGAGTGGACATGTCCGATTTACCTTCCTGGGCCAACTCCTCAATTGTGTGATGAAGTTGGCCTTCCTCCTCTGAAGACCAGGCTCCTTTTCCATACAGATGCAGCATTAGAAGGTCTTGATAGAACACATATCAGGAGACATACCTCTCCGTCTGATGCCCTGATATTGTGTGTGTTGGCGAAACCGGTCGCTACAGTCGGCCGGTGAGTGCTGCACTAATTCTGCGTGGCAACCCAGTCATTTCCTTTCTTCTGGACAGCTCTGTTGGGAGGAGGGAGATAAGAAAGGAAACATGTGGAGACTGACAGACATCTCACCTGCGCAGCTGCTCATCCTCTGCAGCCCCCCACTTCCCTGCTTTAGCAAGGGGATCATGCGCATGCTGAACGTGGTAAAAGACGGACTTGACCCCCCTCTGGGGCATGGCACGAGCTAAAGCACACATATAACACATATATCGCATTACTTGAGTATACACCGACCGATGCGGCTCCAAAACCCATTAGTAGGCTGGGAAGAGTATATGAGATCATCCAACTGCTCGTCATCCAGATCATTTTCCTAAACGGCAGTGCGTGAGCAAAACAAATGATGATTCCAATGCATTGCGCACCTTCTTGTACGTCCCTAATGTGGCATGAACTTGTCCTACCTCCTCCCTAGTGCATGGACCCTTACGACATGATATGCCTGAGCAAGTTGAAAATCACGTCTGAGGCTAGAAACTTCAAAAGCTCACTCACCAGCATCAACCAATTGCTTGACACTCATCCATTGTGTTGCTAGGAACTCGGGTATGTCCTCTGGAGATACAGTACAATGCTGATTCATATGCTATATTTCCTGGAGGACATTAGTGAATGTGGAGGGACATACTTCGTTCCAACATACGCAATTGAGTATAACCAGGTGGAACGCAAAAAGGGGAAATGTTCATAGGTGGCGAGTTAAGTATCTGTCTACTACACCGGCCGCTATGAGCCGGAGTTGCGGGCCGAAGTGGCCACAGGAAGGAATTATTGCAGCAAGTCCCAAGTCTAATATAATAAGATTATTTCAGTGTCTCACTGTGGGGCACGAACACTGAGGATCCAAGGCAAACTATCTGAGTGTACAAGTAAGGCTGCTACGAGGTACGCACATGCACGCGTACACACTGGTAACTACATTTCAACTATGGACGGTGTTCTTTAATGACAGGTAAAGCAAATGTCCATGTGAGCGAATCAAGTCCCTTTCCGTTGGCTAGGTGCAGCCTCGGCATGTGTGTGCATACAGGCGCGCGTGACTTTGACACGTCATACGGTCTGTGCGCAAGCACGTGATGGGTGTTAAGGACGAAAAATGATAACTATGGGTAATGTGTCACAGCAACAATAAGAGAAATGGGGACATACAGGACATCCTAGTTGGGTTCGCAGTTGATGTAGATAATGTCCCGCTCAGCAGGGCCTTGAGGAGAGGCGATGGTCTGGAGGCACGCCGTTTACGCTGCTGGGATGAGCTTGATGCTGATGTGGGAGCGGGGTCCACAGCCTCACGCAGCCAGTCGAGATCCTGCTGCATGTCATGAACCATTCTCCGGAGAGGGCCCTTGAAGGACCCTTCCTTATAGGAGGAAACCCAGCCTCCATGGTGTCACCCTGTTCACACAGCAAAAGGGTGAGTAGAAGTGTCCACAATATCGCGCGTGCATTGTTGCGAGTGATTCTCGGCACAATCGACATACAGCAAGCCCCACTTAAAGGCAACCCTTTTAACAACAAAGACAGTATTAGGGCCTTCCTAAAAACCCTTTGGAACGACCCTAGAAGTTCTACAATAGGCACTAACCTAGTATCAAAGGCCCTACAACGCGTTATTAGACCAACTCTAATAACTATAGAACGGACTATAAGGCAATACTAAGGACCTTAATAGAAGTATTAGGGTCGACTCTAAGGACCCTAATAGAACTATATAAGGGCCTTATAAGATAACACTATCCCCTAACCAAACTACAAGTCTTCAAATGACCGGCCCTAAACTAACTAACAGGAAATGAATCAGGTGCTCGCACGTGCACTAAAGCAGTAAACATGTGGACAATGAAGGCTCTTACTCATCAGGAGAAGCCTTCTTACTCAGCAGCTTACTGAGCATGACTGAGCATGCTCAGTAAGCATCCTCCACTTCTTACTCATCACTCTATTGTGCTTGATAACAAGGTTATGACTTGTTCCCTATTTAGCAGTTCTCTTGTAGTATATAAGCGCTCAATAAAGTAGCGGACAGTCCTCAGACTGTCCATTTGTTTACGGCACTCTCCATCCCTGGGATACTCCTTTAAGGACCATCCCCTTGTGACTACCCTGGCCTCTTCCCTGCGTGATTGCTCGACTCTCACAGTAACAATACCTCTCTGGTATCTGTTACTACTCTGGACTCTACTTCTCGCCACGCAATCTTGGACGTCTATCGACTCGTCTTCGAGCTTATCCCTCGCTCTTGAACTGGATAGTTCAACAGTGAGTCTTGACACTGCACACCTTGGAGTTCCCTCAGCACACCATCGAACTCCTGGCGGAGAGTGGTGAGCTCTTTGAAAGCTTCATCGTGCTCCTCTCCGAGACGATCAATCCGTTGCTGGAAAGGCTGAGCCTCCATGTGGTCACGGGCTTCCCATGCGCAGGCCATTGACTCGTCGTCCTTGTGATCGTCGAGATGGAACTGCAAGTGGCGGCACACATGACATTGTTGGCCATGTGTGTGATGTGACGAGTCTGGTTGTAAGTCCAACGTAGGACTGGAGGGGGAGGACACCAGTCTGTTTGGTTCTGGCCATGTATAAGAGCTGAGTGAAAGACAAGACAAAAGAAAAAGGGAATCGTGGAATTATATTGTGCCTGCTCGACTCGCCATCGGGAATATGCTTATTGAAATGCAGGGGCCTCCTTTTAGGAAATAGGTATGATCTGCACACATGGAGGGAGAGAGGGAAGATGCAAGTGAGCGACTGTGGGAGAGAGAGGAGAGTGAGTCCAGGGAAGATCAGAGTGCCAGCATGAGGAGGTACGTACATTCTTGCAGGGTCAACCAATATACCCCCCCCATTCACATGTGCAACGCAACACATATGCACATATATGTAAAACACATATCGATATCACAATGAGACGTAAGTTTACAACATCCTCTGCTCATTAAGGTATGAAATGGCAAGCAAATAAATAAATAACACGGGGTTGTGAGGCCACAATTATATGGACCCAGGAGAAGGGGAGAACTGGGAAACATGAGACATCCACTTAGCCACAGCACGACCACTACATACCACCCCAGCAGACTACCGTCCTCAGAAGCCTGAGCACATTATGTCGCTATTTAGCCAGTGACCACCTCTGAAACACGATGTACGCTGTGAGATACAAATTCGGATTCCAAACAAAATATGAACAATCACTGACTCGTGGTGGAACAAAGGGGAGACCTGATTCATGAGCGCAAGGTTAAGTATCTGTCCACGACACGGCCTGTGCAAACCGGAGAACACGGGCCGTAAGTGCCCTATCACCATGCGGCAATAATTGCCCTATCACATGTGGCATAATTGCCCCAATGACGGAGATATGCGCTTTCATGCAAAATTCTCCTGGCAAAATGCTGGATCTGGCGTGCTCACGTATGTAAAGTGTTTTGTGAATCTGGTCAGGAATGCTTGTCGTTCAGCCAGCCCTGAGGCAGATCTATGATCCCAGTGACGTCGTACGCTTTTGCCGGCCATAGTGCCAAGTGCAAGGAGTTCATATCAATGGCATGTATTAAGTTTGAAGCGTCATATCGTAGTAAATCTACGAGGACTGTATCAAACCATGGAACATATTGACATTGTCATGAACAACCTGCTATGGTACATGCTATATCATATATCAATCCTGTGAAGTCCTGGAGTTAGAGCAGCGATGAGTCATAGCAATAGGTGGAGTGGAGGGGGGACATACGGTACATCCTGCTCAGATTCGCAGTCAATGGCAATGACGTCCCGCTCTGCATGACATAGTGTGGTTGAGGAGTCTTGATGAGCGATGGTTGCGAGGCGCAGGCATTTATGCTGTCCGGATGAGCATGATGGGGAGGCGGGAGTGCAGCCCACAGTCTTGCGTGGCTGATCGACGGCACGATCCACAAGGGCGCTGTGTAGTTCGTTGTGCGTCGAGGCTCTCCTTCAGCTTTGT